>JAQGAZ010003277.1:0-12427 GCA_034692225.1 Polydesmus complanatus
TTTGAACTAAAACTAACAAAATCGAAACTAACTAAAACGAAAAAAGTTAGTCTCGTTGGCGCTCTTGGGCCTTAGTCCTAGACTATCCTCAACACTAAGCAGAGATTAATGTACATGTACGTTGAACGAAGCCTTTTAAGGGGATACGCAAGAAGGTGATTTTCTAAAACTTAAAAAATAAATGTTTCACCCAAATTTTCGTTTTTTTTCTTGTCTATAAGATTCGCGTATAAGTTTTTTTTTTTTTGATTATAAGACTCGTGGAATTTTCAATAAACGTCACCTCCGCTTTCTAGTTGATTAATCTATACTCTTAATTGACTATTACGCTCATTCAATTTTTAGTTGTAAAGCTGTTTTTTGTTTATAATTTTTTGAAAGAGAAAATTTCATTGAATCAAAATTTTTAGTTTTTTTTTTTCTTTTCTTTTCAGTTATATTTTTATTTTTTTTTTAATTTCTTTCAAAATTTTCGTTCATTTTTTTTTTTTTTATTAACGGTATTTTTTTTTTTTTTTAAAGAAAAAAATGGTGTTTTGTGATTGAATTTTAATATCAATAGCGTGACCTCCGCTTTTGATGCTTTCCACTAATTAAATTACCGAAAAGGAGTAGTTTTTTTTTTGTGGTTTTATCATTATTATTTACTTATCTTTCGATATTTTATCGATAATTTCGATTCCGTTGGAGCGTAATTTTTCTTATATTTCTTCTACAATTTTTCTTTTCTTATTATTCTATTTTAAGTCAATTTTTCACGCTTCGTTGGTTCATTTCAAAGCCTGACTAATAAGCCTTCTTAAATTCTTAATTTTCCGATGACGTCATCTCAAAATCCGGATTAATTACCATTCTTTTTTTTTTATTATTAACTTTTTCCTGTCTTCAAAATAATTTTTTTTATATATAATCCTTTCTTTCACTTAAAAGGTGAAAAACAATTTTTTTTCTACTGCTTAAAATTTTAATTGAAAATTATCGGCACATTAATTACCAGCTTCCGTAAAACACTTATTTACGAGCTTCCGTATTAAAAGCTTTTTGAAAATTAAAAATTAATGAGGATTAAACATTCTTGTTTCAGTGAATATCTATTATTTTCTCCCACTTTTCAATATCCGGTTACGCTGTCAATCAAAGAGATGCAAAAAGCCGAAAAAAGATGTTACTTTCATCAGAGATTCCCTAGTTGCGTTTTATGAAGAAAATTGCGTAAAATTTTGCTAAGAAAAAAAAAATTCCTAAAATTGAGAGAATTTTGGTGAAATTTGAATCCTATTCTTGAAAATCAAAGTAGAGTTCCGCCTGCACTAATAGCATTGCATTTTAAGAACAATTTTCCAAGAGTACAAGATTCTTCTACAGTTTCAAATTGATCCGAAATTCAATTGCAGTAAAACTCGGTTTTAACGCCATCAAAGGAGACGAACATTTGATTACGTTATATCCAAGGACGTTAAAATAATGTTAAAGTGACGGTTTTTTTTTAGGAAAACAATAAGTAAAAAAATACGTTAATTAAAGGATTTGGAAATACTATTAGTATTTTTTTTTCATTAAAAGTTTGTTTTTGCAGGGTTTTTTTAAATGAAACTTGTGTATAAAATTAAAAGGAATTTCGTTTGGTTTGGAGTTGAATTTTCTAATTAGAAAAAATAAATACGGTAAGATAAAAGGGTTTCACGATTATTTTGTGGTTATTGTAGTTTACATACAGATGTCAAAAGGTTTTTTTATAAGAATTTATTTTGGGAAAAACATAAGCTTACTTTTGCAATGTACAGTAATTGATTTGAAAAGTAGCTTTAATGTATTTATACTTGCTATTTTTTTTTAATAGAAAAACTCTTTTTTTCTGTTGTTAAAAATAATAATTACTGTAAAAAAAAAATTAGTAATTTTAAATTTAATTTTTTTATTTTAGTCAAAAGTAAATAAATTTTGGATTACTTTATGACTTTGAAGAACAAAAAATTCGACTTAGTTAATATTTATTTACGTGATTTCAAAAATTTTAATATTTATAAAATTTAATTTTTTTTTTAATAATTCTATTTTTTTTTTAAATAATTTTTTATTTTTTAAATAAAAGTTAAAAGTTTCATGTCTGCACTTTTGAAAGGCGGATTAAGGAAAGGGAGGAGGGATTGAGACGCAGACAAATCTTTAAATGGAAACGGCGGGAAAAAGACTTTCGTCACTCCCACCGCAATAATTTACATAATAAAATGCAAAATGCGAAAAAAAAAATAAGAAATTTAAAATTTAATTTTTCCTTCCCGTATAAATAAGTGGTTTAATAATTTCCAGATTTAAATCTATTATTTAAAAAAAAAAAAAAAAAAAAGCCGCGAACTCCAAAAGCTGATTTCCCCTCAATACACAAGTGCATTGTGTGATTGCTTACTTCTTAATCCGCCCCAAAAGTTTTCAGTTTTTTAATCTCATTTATTCATTAAAAAAAAAAATGCAAGTGAAATATCGAAATTTTCGGAATTTTAAAATTTATTTATTATGCTTACATACAGTATTAAAATATACGAACTTAAAATTAATTTATCGAAACTTAATAATTATTATAAAACTATTTATAAATCATTTAAAAAAAAAAAATAATAATAATAATAAAACGAATCTTACCTTTTTAAACCGGAAGTGCGGTGTATAATGTTTAGCGTTAGATGTCGTGGAGTAGCCGCGCTTTTGTTTCTCGATTTGTCTCTATTAATAACTGCTCGACGTCTGTTTTAGTCGCTGGATTCTCGATTCTCCTTTCGATTGAATTTGCTAAAGTGGAAGTTAGTCTCATCAAGTTTCGGCTTTTATAGAGGAAAAAATAAAGTTACGTCAGTGGGTTTGGGAAGGGTGGCAGAGGGGGTCGAGGGTAGTAGGTGGGAGGAGATGATATTGTTGAAATATATCTAAATTATAAATTGAGAATGAGAAAGATGTTCCCCCGCCGCGAACCGGAATGGGGGGGGGGGGGGGATGAGGGACGGCGACGGCGGAGAAATAGAAATAAAGGGGCGGAGCTTGCCTCGTGTATCGCTTGTCGCTGATTGGTGGTTGATTTCTGCGTAGAGAGAGATACACGACGAGGGATGATAAAAAAATAAATAAATAAAATAAAGTAAAAGCAGTGAGATAAGTAGATAAATAAATACATAAACGGCGAAAGTATGGAAATTTCGGAGATATTTGATGTGTGTCAATTCAACTCAATCGTTTACAATTACTATTTAAAGCTAAGCGATTGAATTGCAATGACCCATCTAAACAAAGTTCATTTTGTTTATATTACTAGTATTAGCATGCTTATATTTATTTTTTTAAAAAAGTAGAAGAAAATGAAGGTGTGTTTTTATAATGTGAAGGTATAGTAATATCGGAAAGTTCGTCACTTTTAATCATGCTTTTAGCATTAACCGACTTAGTTGTTGTGACACGCTGTAGGCTACGCATATTTTCATTTTAAATGAAATAAACGGAAATAAAATGCGATTTTTTTTTCTTTTTTTTATTAATTTTTTCTAAATTTCGAGTTTTTGGAAAATGTTTAAACTAGTCGTGTATTATTTATTTTTTTTTGACGATTTTTATGTAAATGTTAACGTATTTTTATTTCTAACGAAGATTTCAGCGTTAACCGACTAAGGTGTGGGGGCTTAAAAAAATAAAATTATGGTGATGAACGATTGAAGTAGGCTACATGTTAAAGAAAATTTATAATTTTAAATTTTTTTTTTATTTAAGGAGAATAAATTTTGGAAAATGTTAAGTTTAACGATTTGACTGTTTAAATTATTAATTTCATTGAGGGAGATAATGAAAATGTAGAAGTTTGCGTTTATTTTGAAGGATTTACGAGAAAACTAATGTATAACAGAATTTCAAAGGAATATGCAAATTTCTTTTATTGGGTTTGAAAATTCATCAGATAGCGAAATATGCGTATCAAATTACAATGCGGGATATGCGCGCGCATAACAGGTGTTAGCTACCGCGCGGCGACTTTCGAAACATCCTGTATATAATGGAAACATTTTCATAAAATTAATAATGAAATCAGCAAACATACTTAGCAATTATTGAAGTAACGCGTTTTATTAAAGAATTTATTTATTTGTTGAATTTAGCAAAAAAAAAAAAAAAAAAATTTCTTATTTTATAACGCACTTTCCAATGCATTTGAAAAATTTGGTATAATGACGTTAACCGTGTAGCGCAGTGCAATTAAATGATCGAAATGAAGAAATTCCTAATTTTGCCTATTTTTCTGTGGAATTGTGTACAACGAATTCGACTGCGTGATAAATAATTTCTTATTATAGGCTTACCGGTAATCCGTTTGGCGATGAATATCTTAGTTCAGCGATTTTTTTTGCAGTTGAGCGAAATTATCGATATAACGAATTTTTTCGGAGAATAAACTTTCTTAAGTTTTATACCCCTCCCCTCGTCATTTGATCGTCGATAGGTATTCTTTTAACCCGTTTTGATTTGTCCTAGTATACTCGTACAAATATTTATTTACGTGTACAATAAATAAACGACGTGTAAAGATAAAAATACAATAGGCCCTATTATTAATTTTTTTTTTTTTGCGATAGGCTATTTTTGAAAACGTTGGGTTTAACGATTTTTTCCGTCAAAAGTGTGAAGTTAAATGGAAAATTACATGTACAGTAACTAGCTAATGATGAGAGTCGTAAAATTGAGGCAAAACAATTATTGATGATATGCCATCGAACGAATCCATTAGGAAAATTTGAAACTTCGGGATCATTATTGGTCCTATTTCAATTTTCCCCGGAGGAGATCGTGAAAATGATGGCCCTTCTATTATTGTTTCACGTCTCTTTCTCTCTCCCTCCCTCTCTCTTTCCCGCTCTCTCTCTCTCTCTCTCTCTCCAGCCTTCTCTCTTTCCATCTCTCTCTCTCTCACTTGTGTAAGGGCGATAGGTGACGTTGCGTGGGCGGAAATCACTTGGAGAAATCGGATCTACGCACAGAAATAAAAGAGACATTTCGTCTAAAAAAAGCTTGTCTTTCTTTTGCAAAAAAAAATAAATAAATAAATAAATATATCGGCGCATTTTTAATGCAAATAAGCCGATCAATCAAGGCCCTTGTAAGGCAAAGGGCTTTTACACGGCCTTTATTATTGAAGTAATTAATTACCAGGATTTACATTCTTTTGAGTTGAAAAATGTTGATTTTTTTTATTTAAACGCTGATTTACAAAAAAAATAATTTCTTATAAATAACTCGTGTGTAACTATGAAAAGCTATTTTTAAATGCAGTTTTAATTTTTACTTTAAGAATTTTTTTATACATTAACAAATGATTTTTTTAATGGACGTGTTTAATGAATAAAGCTACTGAGGTTTTTAATTGGTGAAAATATTTTTTTAAATTTAAAATCAAAATTTTTAATTGTGTTTTTTTTGCTCGAATTAAATTGATTTTTTTTTATAGAAATATTTATTTCTCTCTAATTAAGCGAATCTTTTTCATATTAATTTTTCCACTTACTTCAATTTGCGCGAATTTTTAATTGCGTTTTCATTGAATAAACAAAACATCGATGCAGCGCTTATGATTTAACTCACTGAGATCAGTGTAAAACAATTACTATATTAAGATTTAATCTTAATTCCAAATTTTGATATCAACAAATAAAATTTTACTAAACGAGATGAAATTTCAGTTTTTTCATCATTTCTATTTAATTTATACCGCTACTTTTAAATAAAATTCGTGGTTTTATAATTGGATTGCCTATTATCATTATGAATTAACGTTGTTTAAATGAAATTTACTATTATTATTACGAATTAAGGTTTTGATTTTTACTATTGCCAGTGATAATAATTAGGGAAATTGCTTGTACTGTCTACTTTGCGTTCGCGTTAAGGAAATTAATTTTCATCATTTCGAGTAGAGATGAATTTGATTTCGGAAAAATGTTGTTGCCTTGAAATCTATCCATCCATCTCTGATCATAATGTATGTGAATGCGGCTGTTAAGTAAAGTGAATAGTTTAGTAAAAAGGAAAAAGGAAAAAAAAAAAAAAAGGAAGCGAAAAAGAGAGCGAAAGATAGATGAATAGCAAATTTTTACAACCGTTTTACTGCTTAAATTGATATTTTTAGATTAAGTGTAATGAAACGCGCGTTGATTGTGTTCGTCTCAATATGTTATTCTCCCCCCCCCCCCCTCCTTCGACGACTGGGTGATTGCATTTAGTGGGTGGTAGAGAAGAGCTTTTAATGTTCCAATTGAATAAAGTGGATTATCCAAAAGACGTGTTAATATTTTCGGCGCTTTAGTTTTCATCCTTCGAGGGGTCCGAAAAGATAAAAAAAAAAGACGTGGGTGGTGGTTGAAGTGGGTATTAGTGGTTGGGTGCTGTTTTTAAGCTTGTTTGGGGAGGTGTTGAGTTTAAACGAAAATACAATTTTAAATAAACTATTCTCTTGCGTTTGATTTTACTAGATAATCGATTTATTTTTTTTTTTTTTCAATCTGATTCTCTAACTACCGAAAATGAAAGCGTTGAAAAATTCTTGTAAAGCTTTATCAGTATGGTAATTACCGTAATGATGCGGTTGTTTTAAATAATAAAAAAAAAATCTGCAGTAATTTATAAATTTAGTGGTAAGATTAAAAGCATGGAAATTTTCCAAATATGGTTTTCAATTAAATTTTGTTAATGACGTTTTACTGCAGAGAACAAAATGTTATACTGTATTTTTATATGCGCAAATAATATTAAATTTTTGAAAATTTTGACAGACTAATAAAAAGCGTTTTAAATGAAAACTGTAAAATAAATTAAGTTCCTTAAAATTCTAAATTTTGAGAATCTGTCTTGTACTCTTATTAAACTTCCTTAAAAAAAAAACAATTCTACAGTATCAATTTTGTTGAATTAAATTAAACTACAATCCACAGCTTGATCAATTTATCACCAATCGATAAATGAATTTTTTTAATCTATTACACAGTGTACCTGAAATAGTTAAAAAAACGGACTTTTCTTCTTACTGTTGCAAACTTTTCAATATAGTTTTGTGCAAAATTCACTAACTACAGAAAGTGTGGGGGGGGGGGGGAGAGCACTCTTTGATTTTTATGTTCTATGAAATAAGATGTATAAGGACGGTAGATTTTAATTTTAGATAAAGAACCCAGCACTGCATGTTTGAAAAAAAAAAAAAAAACCAATCCGTTATTACATTGATGAAATTTTTGTACCAAACCCTTCAACAAGAACAATTTTTGTTTAGAGTTTTAGGCATAAAAATTGCTTAATTTTCCTAAGAGTAAACAAACATGCACGCACATTAGTTGGATTTAAAGTACAAATTAATTTTCTAGACCTACTTGAATGGCTAGCGATTGAAAGGAAGTAACAGACAATATTCTCAAAAAAAAAATTATTATGCATTGAGTAAAAACATTTTGCGTACCTGGTTGTCCTAATCGATATTCCTCTCGCGCACTCTGCAAATATGACGTAATTGATATTATATTCTGGAACAAAAACTGTTAATTGAAGCTTATTCGTTTGCACGGGTGTGTTCGTTACACTTCCGGTACTAGTTAAAATCTAAGTTTTTGTTTTTCATCTCGATTGGGAAATATACAATGAAAAATCATTTTACTGAAAGGTACATGTATCTCTTTTATGCAGCTAACGATTCCAATTGATTTTTTCCACCCACTTTACTTTTTCCTCCCTCCTCCTCCTCCTCTCTTCAACTTCGTTTCCGCTTTGAATTGCATTTCATTTTATTTAAGTTTGAACATTTAATCAAAACATTTGCCTAATAAAAAGTGAAAAAAAGCAAAGTCTGGTTTTGTTTCTGGAAATTTTTAGTTAGTTCTGATGTTTGAGATTTCTTTTGTTATTCATTTCCTATTATTATTATTTTCACTTTGCACTACAATTCACGTCATTTTATTCTTTTAAAAAAAAAAAAAAAAAAAAAATTGTTAATAAAATCTAAGATTGAAAAAAAAGGCGAATTTTTTTTTTTTTTTTAAATTTAAGTATAATAATATTACCGTATTATTGTCGTAATTTTACTTGAAAAATTTTAAATTCGAGTGAACGTATAAATTTTTAATGATACTTTTTATTTATAAACATCGCTCTTTATTAATTTCGAATGCAATCCTGTCTTTTTTAATGATAAATAATAAATTCGAAATACTTTTTTTTAAAAGATTTTTGAGAAAGTCTTTATTTCGTAGCTTACTATAAGGTTTTATTGAATATTAGGTTTTATTTTTTTTTTATTTAACTTAAAGTGCGTCTTATAGCCCGAAGAAATTATTTGTACGGTCATAAAATATATAATTTTACTAAAAATTGTTTTGTACATTTTTGGAATGCATCTTGTTTTCAAAATACAATAACTTAAAAGCGTCGAAAATACAGTATATTACGCAATAATACATAAAATTGGTGGCTCATATTTTAAATTGAAAAAGTATGTAAAAAATGGGCACTTGTTGGCAAAAATCTTTGCCTGCATGCTTTATTATTATACAATATATCAAGACTTGTGTCCATGTCTTATTTACGTTTCGTTCATAATCATGTCTGTATTTAATGTTTACATTTTTTTTTAAAAAAAATATATAATTATATTTGAAAGTTATTTCTGTTTTATGCATGAACATTTTTTCGTCACCGGAAATGAAGTGCACAACACCGATTTTCAATTAAGATTTCATAAGAAAATCTTTAAATATACGCACATAATATTAAAACTTTTTTTAAAAAAAATAAATAACATTTCTAAAATAAAAATTTGTTTTTTTGAAATACTGCATTGTGAACGAAAAGCATTAATAAATAATACCTAAATATATTTCAACTAAAATAGCAACAAAATTAATTTAAGTTATTAGCTTAAAAAAACTTATTAGAATAATAATAAATAATAATAATGAGGGGCTGATTTGAAAAGTGGCCCAAGCGCATTTTTTTTTTTTTTTTTACAAAATGGTCACAGTGCAGGATAAGATAGACAAAGTCGTAATCTTTTAGGGTGAAAATGGGCTAAGTGATTCAATGTGAAAATTTGAATGTGCAGTGAATTGATTTTTTCAGCTGTCATAAGCTTCTTAATTAACGTTGAACTTTTAATTGAGATTTACTCAAAACCAACAAAATGTCACTTAGACCACTTTTCAACTCAGCCTCTCTTATTTATTTCGAAAAACACTTGTAACTTTTGAATTATTAAGAGTTAAATTAAAATAATTAGCATGACGCTCTATCAATTATGCAATAATTTCCCCATTTACATCGACTTAATTTTTCCGCTCGATCTTGTTTATTATTAAAGCGAGAAAAACAAACGCTTCGAAAGTCAATCGATTTGTTGGGGGAAGATAGGGGTTAGGGGGTGGATGGTGAGGTTGAGTGGGTGGAGTATCCGTTACACAAATACAAATGGCTCTCTTGAATAATTGAGCCGAGTATATTCAACAGTCGTCTCTTCATTAAACCCGATTTGCTCCATTTCTCGTTTGCAATGCCTAATTGAGTTTAAATAACTGAAATCATCGATTTCATTCGAGGTTTTTTTTTTTTTTTTCCTTCCTTTCCCCAGTTTTCTCAACGAAAGCTTTACTCACCCACCCGCGCACCCCTCGACACAAGCCTTGACATTTTGTTTTTGCTTTACCTTCTCTCTGCGCTTCCCAAACTTCAAATTATCTTTGAATTTCAAATTGAATTTCAGCTTGGAAATTTGGTTTCTTTCAGAGAATTCGCGAGCACGAACCAATGGTTTTTTTTTTTTCTGTTTTTAAAAATGGTTTTCTAAATTGAGCTTTTATTTATTTAAAAGTTTTTTAATGGTGAATTTTTTTTCTCTCTTCTATTTACACATTTTTGTTTTATATTTTTAAAAAAAGCACTTGTTTTTCTTTTTCTTTTTTTTTAAATTGCTAGTTAAGTACTGTACTTTAGTTTTTTTTAACTCTTGTGTTTACCGTGTGTGTGTGGGGGTTAGATTTTCGGTTTCAGTTTGTTATTAAAATATTTCGTTTGTGTTTTTTTATAGTGATTAAATTAAGATGAAATAATCGGCTTTTTTCGCTTTTAAGCAAAATATCAGCTCTTTATCTCCATATCAATAATTTGCGTTTAACAAGTAAAATTTAAAGAATTTTTAACTTCAAAGTAATTTCCGTAAATTCAATTTGAAAAACAGTTAAGTTCATAAATTTATTTTTTTAAGAAAATCTTATAAGGCGTTTAGTAATAAAGCAAAGTGTTTTATTCAAACTAAGAACACCAAAAAAAAAAAAAATAGATTAATATGGCTAGTTTTAAGAGTGTAGCCTAATCAATTTTTTTTTTTTTTAAATTTTCGTCGAAAATGTAGATTTTGTGAGTTAGGAGGTTTTCTAGTTTAACCAACGCTAATTCCTCGCGCGTCGAGAGTTGACTCGCCGATCAAACTAATAATTAAGCGAGTCGCGTTTTCAATCGGCGTTAATGTTTGGTTAATTAATTGGAAATAAACCCCCGCTCACGCCAATTCCTCGTTTAGTTCTTAATACACTGTGCATGTCTATTGAAATCCAATTCCGTGACGCCGCTTACCATCACCCACTTAACGTTGCACGAGGAGATGACGTCAGCGTTCGATTGGGAATAACGTTTTTAAAGGTCTTCGGGCGAAATTGGCGTGTGAAAATCCATCTCGGTTGCAAAAGTCGATGAAAAAAACGAACGACATTAATACGAGTAAAAGCTGAAATCAGCTGTTGAAGGTAGACGGCCCGAGGACTCACGTTTCACTTTTATAAAACAACGTTTCGATTTAAATAAATATACTCTCGCTATTAAAATGAATAGCTCCTCGACAAAATAATACCGGTAGTTTTTTTTTTTTTATGCTTTAGAGGAAAAGGAAAAATTCCAAATTTATGTAAAATACCGCGAAATGATGCAGATGACGTAAATTGCGTTACGTTTGCAGATCAATGGTAAAAATCACCATTTACTTTCGAATATAAAATGCATTTTGTTTAGGCAATACTTTTTTTTTTATTTACCGTACATTAAAAAATTAGCCCTGAGGTAAACGCGTTACATTTACGTTAAAAGACACGAAAAATTCATATCGAAAACTTACACTTAATACTAGCGCAATTACATGGATATTTTTACCACAATTCCGCGTAAATCTAGATTAGAGAGTGTAACCATCATTTATTCAGTAAAACCTGTTTAGGGTGAAATTATGAGGTGCCTAGATATTTAATCTAATCTTACAGTCTTCCTCTATAGCGAAATATACCAACATCGGTTAGTCATAGTCAGTTGAATACCGTGATATGTTTTCCCTATATGGGTATGGCGCATATTTAAGGTTTTCATCTGACTGAATAGTTTGTCATGCAATGTTAAAAAGCTCCAACTCGGAAACTCTGTCTAACGCGGAAACGGAGAGCATTATTGAATTTAATTGATTTTTGCTGTCCGATCCTGACCGACCTAACTCAGGGGCGGAGAACTTTGAAAAGCCAAAGTATCGTTTTAAGGATTCGTTTCTGAAATGAATTTATCCAATAAGTGGATGCTTAAGGGTAGTTTACCTTTCTTATACAGTATAGCATAAAAGTATTTTTTTTTTTTGGCAATAACTATAAATAAGATAATGATTTAAGAAATTTCTTAAGGGTTATATCTCTATAAGAGTCAGCCATAATTTCCGACTTTAACAGGGAAAAATAATATAACTTAACGAAGAAAAAAAAACAAGTTACGAAATGTTTAATAAAATAAAGTGAAAATGCCATTTATAAAGATTTAATAAAATTGCAAAAATTCTACGAAAATTGTATTAGGAGATTTGTATACTTAAAAGTAAAGCGTTTCGTCATCGGATTTATTCCGTCAAATAATTTTTACAAAATTTTAATTGAATCTCTACCAGAATTTTTTTTTTTTATCTATTTAATTTTTAAATTTTCGTGGTGAGAAAACAAAAAATATTATTTTACGACTTTTTTGGATTTTTATTTTTTTACAGAAAAGGAAAAAAAAAAAAAAAAACAAACAAACTGTTAATCTCCAACAAAAAGCTATAAAATGTTTACAACTTTTCGCTCAACATTATCTCACGAATATATTTTTCTTTTCACCGTCACTTTATTTTGTTGTGTTGCGACAACTACCGTACTGTTGTTGTTATTATTATTATTACGACGAGTGATATAAATTAGCCTACTTTAATTTCCTGAACGCATTTTTATATCTCGGAACGTAATAACTTTTATTTGTTGATTTTTCGTTTGCTGCAGTGACTTTCCGCGTTACGCCGACCCGACGTGACATATGGTGACGCTACGTGAGCTCAATTGTGGGGGGGGGGGGGGGGGGGGGAATG
>JAQGAZ010003278.1:0-12422 GCA_034692225.1 Polydesmus complanatus
AAAACGTAAAACGGATCAGGCAAGTTGTAGTGTGACCAATAAACGAACTATGACATCTGACATCCCACCAGCCAATCGTCCATCACGTCATCAGTTAGAACTCAGCATTCTGCGAAGTCAAAATAAAGAGTTAATGAAAATTAAGAACCAACTAGATCAAGAAATTGTGAGCTTACAGCAACAGTTACGTTTACTAACATTAACTACTGATAATGACAAAGACGATACCACCGCACTCATTAGACACCTACGAAAATCGATAAACACCCTGGCCAACGAGTTAGAAACTCTAAAACAATCAGTTAAAAATCAATCAAATTGACTTCTAAACGCACAGTTGGAGGTATCAAGCCTTTGACGTGCAAGAGCTAAATTTTGGAACTTCAATGGCGGACAACTTCACACTTTACGAACTAAATACAGAAAGGCAAAAGATTTGCTAGTAAATTTACATTGCATCGTAGAACACCAACAAGTGATCACTGAACTCACCGCCAACTGGAAGGGTCCCACTACCCTGCCATTACCGGATCATCCCATTAAAAGTGACAACTCAAGTACATCAAAACCGACAGCACAGGTGAAACCATGTCCGAAATGCACCTAAAAAGAATAAAGGAAAGATAAGTTGCATGTTAAATGAAAATGACACAAAATATAACATTAATTAGCAATTTAAATAATGATGTTCGCAATAAAATTAAAATAATTTCGTCAAACGTATAAAAACTACTCGCTAAAATAAATAAAGTTGAACAAAATTCACAGGTACTAATGTGCCACAGAATTCGCAAATCGTCAAAAATTCGCATTCACCAACAAGGCCTTCAGCCGCATAACGCTAACAAAAATGTAGAATAGAAATTTTTAATCATTTTTTACTATTAAATAACTTGTATACATATAATCACACTAGTTTAGAAATAATGCAACGAAAATGCAAATTGTACCTTATTTAATCTTATATATTCTACGGTGAAGGATTTTTTATATATACCTCAATTTTATATCGATGTTTAGTTAGTAATTGTTTCACTGCTAACCTTTATGGAGATGGAAACCCTAGAATAACTTAAATTATAATTTCAAATCAGTAATTGAATAGCTCCGTGAAACAATGTTGTAACAGCCACTTTGCAAATTGTTGGGAAACAACAAAAAACGTTAGTTGCTTTAATTTTTCATTAGTGGGTGTAAGTTTTTGCACCATTTTTTGCAGTTTACAATGTTATAACGTAAACACAATAAAAAATATTTTTTTTATTATTATATATTCCAAAATTTTAAATAAAAAAAAATTTTACTGGAATAATGTTGTATCGCCAAATTTTTAAATATTTCTGCACCTAAAAATAAGACCTAAAAATTTACAAAATGCTGTAATTATTAAATTAAACATACTAAATTAAAACCAATGTTAAATTTAACAAAAAATTTATTGAACACAAATGAATTTGTACTCTAAAATATTTTTTGAAAAATAAATTTACAAATCCTCATAAAATTTACGTTTGTTAGGATCTGGTATATATTTACACATGTCCTTAAGATCTTTTTTTTTTTCTTTTATAACCAGTGGTTGGCTGTAAATGTTTGGTAGAGAGCTTGGCCTATTTACAGGCAACTGTGCACTTGACTTCCCTCATATTTTTTTAATTTTTATACAATGCATTCTCCATGGCTGCATGTTGTTATGAGACACTCTAACATGAATGCTCATTGGGTCATCACTGGCTAAATGGATCCACATTGCTTCAGTTATTTTTTGATCTTTTGGTTTTCCCACAAACATTTCCAACTTTTCCATGTTTTTAAAGTCTTCTTGGTTCATGTACTTTACATCAAATGGGTTTGTTGAACGAGCAGTTGCAATGATTTCAACCCAATCTAAAGGAATATAGGCTGTTGAAATCTTTTTTTTTTTCAATCACAGCAAAATCCCTGTCACAAGGCAAAAAACTGTGACCGCTGCAAAGAAACTTTTGGTCAACTTCTGTAAAATAGTTCCAAAAAGTTAAATGCTTTAATAATGCCAACATTTTATAATTATTATATTAGCCAACACAACGATCAGACCATACAATAAGCTTCTTATTTTGTCCAGGTTCTAGTTGCTTAAATCTACTTGTAATATAAGACAAAAGACAGGAAGTTATCTCTGTAGAACCTCTTTTTGCTACTGCTTCGTGCCAAAGGTGCATTGTTGCCTTCTCACTAGCAGAATCATGTACACAGTAGTTATAAGATGAATACTGCCTTTGATAGAAAATGTTTGAATGAGTAAGTGTTGGAGTAAACAACACCTGTTGCAAATCTGTAAATAAAACTATAACATTTTCATTAATTTTGCTCATTTCAGCATCTTGTTTTAAGGATTCATATGCTTTTTCAGCCTTCCTGTGGTGCAGTTCACTTTCTTGTTCAATTTTCTTCCTATCTTCGTCATTTTTGCTGTTTGAAAGTTTGACAAAATACATGTCACATGTGTGGCAGGTGTCTGACCTAGGAGCTCCGAATCTCAGGTTGAACTGTGATCTAAAAATATCTCTATAATAATGTAAATTGCATTTTTCATTAGGGTATTTTGCTTTAAATAGTTCAAACATTTTTTGAACTGTAAGTTCAGCTGGAAGACAGCTGAACTTACAGTTTAAAAAATGCATAAAAAATGGAAGACAGTTTACTGTTGTGTTGTTTCGGTTATAATGACTTTCCTGACAAGGGAAAGTTTTTATATGATCTTTTACTAGTAACATTGTACTACCTGGAATGCGGTGAGGTCGATTTTCATGCTTTCCTTGCATACTTTTTAATGACAAACCTTTCTTAATTTTTATTTGGACAGTTTGTAGAATTCTTGGTGTAATATTTAGAATGTTGCACAAACTTTTCTGGCACACTTCATAATGTTGTCCTATGTTAGTAATCAGTTCATATTTAAATGTTGATTGCCTTCTTGATGTATCTTCATTAACTCCCTCTATTCTTCTTCTTTTTACTTCCAGAGCTGTCATACAAGATGAAAGATATTATTCTATGACAACAGATGAAAAAACTCAATATCTCTTAAATATAGCAGTTTTAGAAATATTATTAATCTTGCACCCTTCTTTTTTGCATTTACAAATTTGCTCCTACAAAAAGAAAAAAGATTGTCAGTATTGTACTGTATATGTATAGCTTGATTATTATTATAATAACTAAAAATTATTATAACTTATTAAATTTAACACAAAAAAATAATGTTACATGTAAAATAATATATTTTAACTAATATACAGATATACAACATTATTCCACTTACACTGTTTGGTTCATTTTTCGCTGGTTTTAGAATTCCTTTTCTAGTAACTTATTCTTTCCCAGCTTCCTTTAACTTCTTCCTCTTTAAATCTTTCCAGTTGTTCACATTAATTTTTTGTTTTCGTCCGTTATTTAGCTGGCAAATTATACTCGAAGACAGTACTCCATTCTCCTTGTCCGCCATTTTTAACAAGATACAACATTATTCCATTCAAGGTCAACTTGCACAGCCAGTTTTTGAATGAAAAAATTAGTAAATTTGTCAGCAAGTGGCGCCACCAAGTGGAGGGAAATTTAAACTATTTTATTACATTCATAACTCAATTTTCAAAAATTTGGCGTTTACAACATTATTCCACGGAGCTATTCAATTAGTAAAAGTAATATTAATAACGCAGAATAACTTCTCAAAATTGAAAATAAGTAAATACGTGGCAAATAACGATCTAAATCGTTGGGCACTCTATCTCCCTATTGGTTTTACAGTAAAATTTAATAATTATGTATTATTATAACCTAAATTGAAAATATATCGCTTAAATAAATAATGGATGAATACTAGTAGATTTAAATTTTAAAATAAGGCAGAAAGCGAAGGTGGAAACGAATTTGAATACCCAATACCTTATTAAATTTCTTTTCACTAATTCCTTCTTCATGTTAAACTCGAAGTGAAACACCTTCACAAGGGAAACACCGTTCCAAAACGCTTGAGGGTATTATAAAGTGTTACTTTTCAACCGCCCTATCGTCCCTACCCGTAAACTTTTAATTCTTCTTTATACCTGCCCAAATCAAAACCGAATACCGTCTGGACACCTACAACAATAAGGAAAACAACCGCAATAAAAATTCGCACCAGCTTAATGGTAGACTCTAATAAAATTAATCCCAAAACCCAAACTGACTGCCAAAAACTTCCCGCGCTCATCCATCACTTGTGTACACAATCAAAAGCAGCCAAGCGCAGCAACCACCAACAAACACATCATTAGACCAACAAGTTACAGCTTGCGAGAGGTTTACTTGTCTTCCACGATCCGTTCGAGAAACATCGCTCCCTGAAACAGATAAATTAAAACATCGACGATGAACCCCACTTTAGGAGATAGCCCAACACGCAACGCCAAAGAAGCTAACGGAGAACCCGAGGCGAGCTTAGCACCAAAGAGTCGTGCAAGATGCAAGACCACCGCCATGAACCCGTACGCTCGTCAAACCAATTCGACTAACTACTACCGTGTTACTCGGGGCCTACGAAATGGGCAAATGGTTGCGAAATTAAAACAAATCGCCAACCTCGAAGAACAAGCTAAATCATTACAGAACGTGGTCACGGGAATCGCTATGCAGTTACATGTCGCTAATGGTGAGATAGAAGTTTACCAAAATCGCGGACACGTCCATGCCAAACGCACACAATCGCTTCTACGAGTAAAGAATGAACTACGTGATCTTCAACAAGACCGTGAAAAACTAATAAAATTACAATGTTATCAAGTCGACGAGTTCTACATTCGCCTAAGCAATGCCTATGAACGCAATTGCCAGGAGGTCCGTCGCCGTTTGGAGGCTGAGGCAGCCTTAGCAGGACAAAACCTGCCATCCGAACAGGACTCAACTCCCGCACGGAAATACCCCTTCTGAGTCCAACCCAACATCTACATCGAGTACGAACAATAAATTAAAAACACAGCACGGAACTTCTGGAAACAGTTATGGTCCTAAATATTACCGGTTCGGTTTTCTTTCTCTCTTAACTCTACTAAATTTCATCTAAAATTAAATCCGTTTACCCGCATGCTCTGTATTCAAATTCAAACACCCGTCGGATCGCTCTTCGTAATTGTAAACTAAAGTAACTTGCATTAATTTTTTTCTTAAACTTAAAAACACGTAACGTATGAGGTTGCTAGCTTCAACTTATTCCATTATTTATTTATGCGTTCATTTTCTATAAAATAACTATGTATGTTTTAATCTCTAGTTAATCCTATATAACCAATTTTGTACCTATTATAAACACCTTCGTCTATTCGTTAATACGTAATTCGCACGCCGTAGCGTTAGTATAAAATTTTGTAATTTTGTATACGTAATCGCACTTCCAATATCGTTTTTTTGTATCACTAATTTTGCGTTTTCGTACCTGATTTTTTGATTATTATAACATGTTGCTATGAAGGAGCTGCTTGGACAACCGAGTCATTCGTTCGTGGAAATATCGTAAGGTAATTGAGATAGAGAGCGGTGCAATCACGTGTATTTACTCACCCGTTAAATGATTAAGATTCCCGGAAAAACCTCTTGCCGATTCGTTCGCCCAACGAATAATTGAAATAAATTTTACACTCAATTTTCAATTTTTCAATATTGCTGAAACCTTTAAATCAATTAAAAACATTAAATTGTCATAATAAAGAATTACCATCTCACATTATGTTAAGATCGCAAACCCTGTTCAATCCAATTTCGTGTAGTCAGCCATCTTTTTGCCTCATCAGTATAAATACAACAGTCGCCACCTAGTGTCCGATAACAAAATTAATTTATTTCCCAAATTTAAATCTCCTTCAAATGAAATTTTCTCAAAATTACATGTCAAATACAATTTTTTTAAATTTTTTAATAATATTTTGTAAAATACAATATCTTACCCAAACGCGGACGTTTGATACCGAGTGGGGGACGTGTCAAGGTGGGAAGATAGAAATTATTAGCAAACTTATTACATGCAAATCGAGAACATTAAAGTAACACTCACTAGCTAAAAGTCTTTCGTAACACGAGTGAAGAAGTAAGCACACAATAACAACACCATCTGCCCAAGAATAGATCATATAACGAGATAACTATGTTTGCTCATTTCCTAGCTACCCACGATCTTAATGTATAATTGCGCTTCTCGCCATAGTATAAGAAAACCCTATTTGCTTACTTACGATACGCTCGCTGCGCTTGCCACGAAGAAGTCCTCCCTCTCTTAGACCTATAACGATACTGCACGCTTCCACCACCCCTTATTAGAGTAATAGTAAACAACTAGCAATTTAGAAACACGACTGTACTGCCCTTTGACTCATAATCCCCAAACTCGTGTGCACTGAAGCACGGAGCGCGGTAACTTTTAAGACCCTGGGGAATTAACTTTGCGCGCCAAAGTCACTTTCCCACACTTTTTCTAGCCCAGGAACAAACTCGGACCAACCCAGACTCGCAGACTCATGCAGGACCTCATTGCAGTAACTTCCAACTCTTCTCGCACCATCGTCTTTCTCGTACTTTATAATTTTGATGTATCTTTGTATGTCATCGTGATAATAAACTTACGTACTTTTGAAAACTCTGCCGTACTCGCAATACTTCCGAGCCGAGCAAGATCCCTTGGATCGAGCCGTTTGGTTCGCTCTCCACTAGGTTTCCCTGACACCAACAACTAATGATAAAAGTCGGGTGGGTGCCAATTGAAATCCACCAATCACTGGAATCTTCCGAAAACTTCCGAAATCGTCATCATCTTAGCCACCTCCCCCCATAGACTCCACGTTATTTAACCACGTGACATGAGGAACACCAATTTCTCAGAGAGTCACATGTTTTTGAAGCCTTTTGAGAAGAATATTTTGTTGGCGGACAATTTATAACAAAATAATTTGTCTATTATGTACAAGAATATTCGTTTTTATAGATATTAATTATTTGCATAGACCTAAGTACATTAAAATTAAAAAAATACATAATTTTATTTTGTTGTTAAGTGAAGAGCATTTCAGTGGCAAAAGTCGCTAAGCTCAAAACGTAAGCTGCGTGCGTAAAGCGCTTTTGCCTTTGAAGGTTCTTTAAAATTAAAACGTTAAATTTGCTTGATAATTCCAAATATTTTTAAAATTTATTGATTTACATGAATAAAGTACTTAAAAAAGCGAAACTAATCTTATTATTTGAAAAAATGTATTTGCATAAATGTGGCAAAGTTGAAACTTTTAAATTTGTGATTTTATTGTTTATGACAAACTGAAATTGGCCAAATTGATCTCGGACTCCCAGTCCAGTACTCATATCAATATTATTAATATGTAAGAAAAATTGGAAAAAAATTGAAAGTTTTTTTTGAAGAAATTAAATAACATTAAAAAAAATTTTGAAGAAATTAAAAAAGTTTATAAAAAAAAATAATTGATAGAAAAATTGACAAAAAAATTAAAACTAAAAAAATTGATGAAAAAAAAAAAAAAGATTAAAATAAAAAGTATAACTTTTCTCGCGTGTAACTTTGCTACACACCCCCTTTTTTTATTTAATTAAAAATATAAATTTTATTTGAAAAAAAATGCCGATTAAATAGCACAGGACTTATCAAAGTGATGTCATCGGCGGCATTGCGAGTAACTTGCCACCAATGACTTTGGCGGATATACAACTTATACAAGCTCTATTACTGAAATGCGGTATTGGGGCACGTCCTGTGAAGAAATGCGCGTGGTGACGTTTTCGGAAGATTTTTTTTTAGCGCCAATTCCTTAATGACTTCTAATGGCGCTACCTATAATTAAAATTACCTTGGTTAAATAAAGTTTAGAATTAGGGGGGTCGGTCAGGCGAGAAAACACAATGGGAATCGCAATTAACGGAGGAAACAACGCCCTCGCAATTAAAAACAAAATTAAAAGCGCGGGGGAAAGGCTTAGCCAGCAGCAGCAGCGGGAGGAGGAGGAGCTTAAATGGAATAGTGGGAGGTTAAAAAATACTTCCGATCGAAATGATGAGAGAAAATTAAAAGCTATTACATAATTGGAAAAAAATGATTGCGAGAATGTGTGACGTCATTTGGGCTGCGGGCGCCAAACTAATTCTTTCGGCGCCGGGGCCGTCTTTAATTTCCCCCAGCTTTCGCTATCGCTACCAAGTAATTAATTGCGTCATTCAAGAGAATTCAGCGTCATCTGGGAAGAAAAGTTTACGGAAGCTCTACTGGCGCCCAAACATTCTCAACTGGCGCTTTTAAGTTGAAACTCACGTCTAAATGCAGAGTTGGAACCGCTAAATACAGGGCGCTCAAGTTTTGAATACCAATTGTGTAAAAATTTGACGTTAAAAAAATAAAAGTTTGATCAATAATAAAAATCGGCATAAGCGAATAAAAGTTTCATAGAACATTCCGAGCTACCGAATACCAATCTTCACTTTCGCTTCTACATACTCCGTTAATCCCAGTTCATCGTACAATTTTTTTTTTTTTTTATGACGAAACACATGACGAAAATTAAATTTTTAAATACTGTAAATAAAATTCAGCAAAAATAAAATTACTGTAGAACATCCTAACAATCCGAAGAAAACAAACAATTTCGAGCAACGCGGATTTCTTACCAACCGCGTTAGCTGAGGGAAACTACTGCAGAAGTTTTGTAGCAAGAAAAAAAGTTTACCTTCGACCGTTCGGCATTAACGTCATCAAACAACAACACATCAAAATTTTTTCTTTCTTCTTTTGTTTGCCGCTTTTCTTATTTATTTTTTCTAAAATTAATGTACAATAATATAAAAAAAAGTAATATAGCCTACTTTAAGAAGGTGATGACGCCAACTTTGGAGATGCTGGACTCCAATTTTTAAACGTGTTCCAACTCGATCGCGACTATGGCTTCCTTCATCTTTCTTTTTTTTTCCAAAACTTTTTTCAGTACTTCTCAACAATTCACTTTTTAAAAATTTCACGCGCACACTTTAGATGTTTTTATAGTCATCTTTAGTTTCGATAGCACGATGTAACGTTTCGTGATATTTTTGAATAGTGCAACTGTTCAGGGAATTAACCGTTGGTCATGCAAATTGTATGCAAATTTATGTAAACATTGCGCCAGCCAATCAGATGGAATCTACTGTACATCCGATTGAATAATTTCTAATTTGTTTATTTTCAGGTTAAAGTTTAATATTTTGTCACTATATAAACTCAGGTTTCCTAGAAATAAAATGTCTTTTTGTTTTGACTTTAACAGTGATGAGTTGAATTATTGTGTTCTTGAGAACCGTTATTTTTTACAGCAACTCAATTTGTGAGGAACAGAGACAATGCCTAGACGGACTCAACTCGAACTCGACATACTTCGACTAACATTCTTGGTCAGATGTCATCCACGTTTTTACAGTTGTAGCCAATAACCACCTCCGTGTTTCTATCCTATACCAGCAACGGTCTGTTCTCATTTCACTGTAAGTCCCTTTTCTGGTCCGAAATTACTTCGGTCGACGACCAGATTAAGAACTGTTACAGTTGGCGCCCTATATGGGACCTGCTAGGTTATAAGTAGACAACAAAGTCAGACGTTCAGATGACGCTATCTCAGACGCCTTCTAAAAGTTAACATCCGAAGTCATTAGCTAAAGCACCTTCGACATTTTGAGTAACTTGACATAGCCTCTCAGGCAAAAGACAATCTCAAACCTATTGGAAGATGACAACTAATGGGTAAAATCCCGATCCACCATCGCAACCAGCCGTGAAGGTAGACAGTGACGATGATGAGGTTACATTTACCTCACCAGAGGAATGGATGAGGCAGTTGTTGGAGTTAAACGTCAGAGCCCAGACGGCCTTCATGGAGCGCATGGGTGGATATTTTGACTGAGTAAGCACGCAGCAGCACGAACAGTCAACCGGAACCGTACAAGGGACGCCGCCTGAGGGTCAACCTGCATTTGACATGCTTCGAGGGAAAAAGGGTTTTTACCTTATGTCCAATACATCCTTTGATAAGGACATAAATGAAACAAAAAGTTTCATGCACAGTGTCAAATGGCATCGTGCTCACTATCCGTTTTTCGATGAACTCACTTTTGGAACGTTTTTGAGTCTCCTTAAGGGAAGAGCCAGACGATGGTGGGCAAATAACTTTGATAAATATAACATGGAATGGGAGACTACGTTAAAAGCCTTCGAGACCGCTCACCAGTTAACCCGAAATTTGCAAACAATCATTCGAGACATTTCCGCTCAGGTTGCGAAGACTGGGGAGGATCTGAATACTTTGAGAGAGTATATCTCATCAGAGATGGCTTCTTTGACTAGTCTTACTTTGGAACAACTTAAAGTGGCGTTGTATCTAAACCAACTGCCAGATAAGATTCTGAAGGTGATGATGAACTGCGATTCTTTCCAGACATTACATGAGGTCTCAGCCGAAGCATGGAGATTATACCAACATGAGGGAAGCTCCAAGCGGACGATGTCTAACTCGGATGGATCTGGGACGTCGTCCAAAAAATCTATTATTTGCCATTTTTGCAAGGGGAAAGGGCACAAGGAGGCTGACTGCCGGAAGAAAGGAGCTGATGGTAAAAAAGATGCAGGATTGACCAGCACAGTTAAAACGATGACCCAAACCTCCAAATCAGTCAAACCAAAGTCCGACGCGCCAATGGATCATCCACCTAAGCCGAACAGCGACTACAGATGTTCTGACTGGGGAGAACGAGATTACAAACGCTCTTACTGTTCGAAATGTAATCCTCAACGAAACAAAACCACAGTTATTCCTTCCCCTTCTACTCTGGGCCTAGATGTCAACTCCTTGGATGAAGACGATGTCTCTGACAGTTCAAGATGATGTCTAACTACCCCACTGGTATGATGTGATGCTTTGGGTTGCACACACATAGCACTACTCGACTCTGGTTTGATATACAGCATTGGGACTGCCAGTTTGTATGCTTCATGCCTGAAGTTCTGCACAGTTCTAGTCGAGGTACCAGCTAAAGACGAGAATCTCAGCCTAGCAGATGGGAGTATACTCTGGACGCCGTTACAAAGCTACTCTGTCAGTGAACGTGGGGGGTCGTGCTTTGGATCAGGAATTCCTAATATTTCCAGACTTAGACTCACGCATGATATTGGGTTACAATTTTATGGACACAAATGATGTCATCTTGAGGCCTAAGAAACAAATCTGGTATTTTGGGGATGACACCACTACAGAACATTCGTTTTTGGGCCACCAAGTTTCCTCCGCCGGGGTACCGGATGATCAACCTCCTGAAAATCTCCAAAAAGGGCACTGAGAAAGATTTGTTTGCTGATATGGCTGAAGGCGGGCAAAGTGATTGTTCGATGATTGAGTCGGCAACGGGCGTGGTCACGGCTCAGACCCTAACTGACCTTGAAAGTCGTATTGACAGTAAGATTAATAAAGCTAACAATAAAGTGAGAGATGAATTTAAAAGACAAAATATTGCAAACCAGTTAAAATTCTCGCGACAGGTGACCGATCTGAAAGAAGAATTGTCGAGTCAAATGAAGTCTCAACATATGCAAATGCAAGCTAACATTAATAAAATAGCCGCTCTTATTACGGGTAACCGTGTTGGTGTACCGAAAAAGAGACAGAGAATCGATGATGGGGTGGTGGGCAGCCAGAGTGAACTTGACAAGGGGTCAACAGTTGACCTTGAGAACTCGTATAGCTGTCCTTCGCTGAATAACGACAATGTGGAAAAACCTACATATGCTGAAAATGTAAAAAAACGAAAAAACAACCTTGAAGAAAAAAGAGAATCCATTAGAACTGATGATAGCGTGGCTGGCCAAGGGGAGGAGCTTCGCTTTGACAATCACGAAAAATCAGAAACGAGATATACAGTTTCGTGAGTGCCGCGCCAAGCCGATTTGCATATTTTAAAGAAATATTGAGAAGATAAAGGGGCAAAGGTTCTCCAGTGTAGGCGATTTGCACTAAAGAAGGGCGGTGAGTCTGAACTTGTTTTTCTTGAAATTGATGAGTTAGCCCAGGAATTTTAGCCATTTACTTCGGAATAATTTTAAGCTAAGTTTTTTTTTTACAAAAAGTTTCTTTATGTCCTTCTAAACAATACCTCAAAAGTCCCCAACATTTTGTTGAGCTTAACCCTTTTTTTTAGGGGTTTAAAGGGGAGCATCAAAAGTAGAGGATAACTATACATTAGGTATATGGACAAGTGAGGTGTCATTTTAAACGTATTTTTTATGCTGAATCTAATAAGAAGTAAACTAAGTCCTAACAATCATTACCGGGATTTTCCGAGTAGAGGCGCATGGGCTTGTATTTGGTTTTGGGTGTTTTTGCCATCTCACATTGTCCCCA
>JAQGAZ010003279.1:0-12420 GCA_034692225.1 Polydesmus complanatus
CTCCTAGCAAACCCACACTGTTCATGAACTCATCAGTAATTGCAGGTGAGCCAATCTCCTGGCAGACCCGCAAAACCAAACTTTTGTTTATGAACTCACTGGCAATTGTAGGTGAGATAATCTCTTGGCAAACCCACACTGTTCATGAACTCATCGGTAACTGCAAGTGAGCCAATCTCCTGGCAGACCCGCAAAACCAAACTTTTGTTCATGAACACATTGCCAAGTGCAGGTAAGCCAACTTCCTAGCAAACCCACACTGTTCATGAACTCATCGGTAACTGCAGGTGAGCCAATCTCATGGCAAACCCGCAAAACCAAACTGTTATTTGGTATTTGTTAAAGTAAAAATTTGATACAAAATTGTTTTGCGTTTTGCTTGCATAAAAAAATCAAATTGATTTGAAACTCGATGATATTGTGATCGCCAATTAAATACAGTATTGCTTTTATTAACTTTTAATTTTTTTTAAATAATAATTTATCTTAATTATATTACTCCACATAATCTTAAAAATTCAATTACCATGCAGTTGCAATGGTATAATAATTTTCTTCATTATAAAGGTTCCAAAAAGGGTTCCGTGTCTAATGACTGACGAAAGTATGTACGTACCGTATTTTGGGCTGTGAACTGTGGATCATGTTCGAGCCAAGACTCGTAGGTAAATCGGCCTCCAGTGGAACGTCGAATGTCTCGAATCTTGACATCATTTTCTTGCGACGTCAATTATGCTGGTAATAATAATATTAGCTTGAATTAATTAATTAATATTAAGATACATACCGTGTATTTACTTTTCACGTGAGGCTGATGTTGTCTCTTCTCAAGTGATCAGCCATGAAAATTCACGTTCTGAAAGGTCAACTCGAGTAGCCTACGTCATTGCAGATTTCAAGGCAAAATACGCTTCACGTTTGTATTAGAAGTCTTCATATTATTAAGATTCTAAAAAAAAGTTCTATGTTTAAAGACGGACGACGATTGGATTAAGAGGTAAAAAGTGGATCCAGGTTTCTGAGACTGGCAAACGATCATGCCAGGAGTGGAGCTTCAAATGTCTCAACTCTTGACATCATTTTCTATAATGCGTGAAAGTGTGGTAACTATCGAAGCTCGCCTTATGGAAAACCCATAATAAATACGCTGTTATAATGTTATGTGAATTTTGGAGGTTTGGAGAATGCTTTATAAAGATGAAGATAAGCTGGGTGGGGAAAGAGTGTAATAATAATTGGTACGTCGAATGAATTGGTCTAAATGTTTTCTTGCGTTTTATTCTGCAGATCAACCAATCGCTTTTGGAGTTTAGTGATTATAAAGGGTTTTGTAGGCTAAGTAATTTTATTTAGATACGAAAAATTATTAATTTAAAAGCTCAAGCCTTTTTTTTTTTTTTTAATTAGAATTTTGACGCAGATTGTTTTGATCTAGTGTCTTATCGGTACCCGCAGTCCGAAATCTCGAATGGAGATTTGCGCGACTGGCATCTTTACAGTTGAATTTAGAAGTTGTGAGTATTTTGTAACGTTTTTAATAGGAGAATTGAGGCTTTGTAACAGTCCAGCTCATGTTTGATTTTCAGCCTCTGTTAAATTTCGAACGACGTGATGACAAAAAAGAAGATGGGGGGGGGGGGGGGTAAATACGTGACGAGTGAGACAGCATTCTAAAAATGATCCCATAATCACAGCCTTTTTCTTATCTTCCTCCTCTTCTTTGACAGACAGTTGGCTCAATCGTGGAACAGGGCTTTGAAACACCATTCAACCGAGAAACTTTATAGGTTTGTTTAAGTTGGAACCATGTAACAAAGTATGGGAGAGCGAACGTTTGGTGAAAGAGTGGAAAACTAGATTTTTTTAGACCCAGGTTTATTTTTGAAAATTTAAAAGTCTTGGTTTACTCGGTTGAAGTTAAAGTTTTCCTGCTTGCCTCGAACGGGAGCAGTTCCAACGCTGAAGTTGGTTTCATCTAGAGCCGAACTAAATGTATTTCTTTTAGTTTCACGGCCAAGACTTACAGTAGCACGCGGGTGGCTGCCCACCCCCGCTTCTGCAGGGCACAAAAACTTCGAGTTTCGGAAATTGAAGAAAAACTATGGAATCATTTTTGAAGTACTGAGTTCATTAGGTAACACTTTTGGAGTGTTTGATTAGTTTTCTTAAGGCACATTCTATAATTATTATGAGTCTATATTAAGAATGTTTAATCAGGTACAGTACTCTTTCATTTTAATAGCCTAAAAGTTTTTACTGCATGTAATTGGAATTTTTATTTCCTCGTAGATTGTACATGAAGAGCATCTGGATCCGTTTGTTGGTACAGTAGCTGACAGTGATCGAGAGTCAGGATGTCTCTTCTCACTGCTTTCTAAGAAAAAATACGGAAGCTTGTTGTTAAGTTGCATTTAAAAAAGAGCTGGATTTATGAGACAGAGAAAAATTAGTTTAGTCCCAACGAATCTCATATGAGATCTTGGTTCTGTCTGAAATGCCTGAAAACCTTAACCGCAGCCGTCGTTGTCCTATGGCGACTTACAATTTCACTTTGAGGTATAAAGATATTTACCTGTTAAGTAGTTTATAGATTGAAGGAATAGAAATACAGTTCAACATGAGTATAATTTGGCTGTCTGAAATTATTTATTATTATACTGTAATTTAAGCAGCTTCAATTTTGACTCTCTAATGCGGAGTCGCTGATTAAAGAGCTAGAGGTCTCGTCGATCTACTCGGGGTCTGGTTAAAAACCTTGAACTGACATTTCAACGGCACTAGCTTCGTCACCTGAATTACGTTTTTAATAGGAGAATGATATAGGCTTTGTAACGTCGAGCTCCCTGCTTCTCATATTCAGCCTCTTATTAAGTTCCGTGTGGCGAGGTCGAAAATGAAGCTGAGGTGAAAGTGGACGCAAGACAAGGGCTGCTCGAGCCAGATGGTTGACTTTAGTTATTATTATCAACATTGAATTGAAGAAAGAGACAAAAAGAATTTTTGATTTTTCATATTTTATTTTTATTATCTATTTCTCCATCGTGAGTATCATCACTGTAGGACAGCCGTTTGGACTCCAACAGTTCGATGTTGCAGGTCCACTTTGCACGCTCCCACCATGTTGCAGACCCAAAGTATTAATCCGAATAAATATAGTAACTTTTTGTAGATTTTACCAGGGTAAAATCTATTTGTATTTTTATGGACATTATAAATAATGTTGACATTTGCGGTCGCTGAAAGCCATTAAATATCTTATTTATTTTTTACACTTTGTCTGGCAAATTATCCCTTTTGACAATCTCTCTCGACATTATGTATAATGTCCAAGCAATTTTAAATATGTAATTGAAACTATACTATGGTACCTAAGCTCACGTTTCGGCTTTTAAAAGTGGCGCAGTTGCCATATGCCAGGTTGTTAAACTCCTTTACTAGTTGCGAATATTTAGAAGCTCTAATACAAATTAAGTAAGCCATTGCAATAATTAGAGAAATACATTTTAAATTGGGATACTAATTTCTTTATGCTCAGGATAAGTATTTAATAATTATAATTACTTAGCTTCTGGGTCTTCAAACGCTTTACGTATTACTGTAAGGATTTGAAATCTCTCTCTTTCATTCAATTGAGACAAACATAACATCTCTCGTCTCGTGACGTAAAATCGGTTTGCTAAGGCGAAGCCAGAGAATTATAATTTTTGGTGTTGTATAATTTATAGTACATGTAATAGTTTATACGGTATTTGTAAACTATAATAATTATTGGTGAGAAATACATTGGTTTGAAGTTTAATTTACTTCAAATTTTGTTTTTCATATTTATTATTATTTATATTTATTTGCGAGTAAGGACTTTGATGCAACTGCTAAATAATTTTACAGTCATCTTAGTCGCTTCCGCGATTAACGAAAGCATTGATACGCCGACCCATAAGCCTAAAATCCCTCCAATTAATCCCACGATAGAAAAGTCCTGAAATATATAGGTTTTTAGTCTTATTTTATTAACCTCAATTAAAGCTTTCTCTGTCAACAGTTTCATTATTTTGAGAAGATGCTTTTTGGATGCAAACTCTTGAAAATTCCTCAATTTTTTCATGCTATTTTTTTTTTTTTATAAAATTATACCGGTAATTTTTTTTTTTAAATTTTTAGTCATTTTAAGATTTCCAAGTTAAAAAGAAAAAAAAGAAAAAAATAGTAATTTTTAATGCATTCAAATTCTGGCTCTAAATACAAGGAATAACCTTTCTGAAAACATTTCCTGCTCGTGATAATTCTAAAAAACAATTCTCGATAAAGATAACACTATTTGCTATGATAACACCTACTGGCATGGTTTCCGGCATTCAAAAATGCTCAAGTCTTTTTGAATAAAATAGATAAAATTATTATTAGTTACAGTAGTTATAAGCTAATCGATATCCAGCCTACCTGCTTTGCATCGCAAAAGTGTATTTGTGGATTGTATCGTTAACAATTTCGACCAATATACATCCTTCCCGCAATAATTATTATCTTTTTGATGCATATCACAAATTTGAAGACACTCCTAACGTTACAAATGGTATGAATTTCGCATAATAAATGGCAGGGTTTAGGTGTTACTTGGTAGGTGAATGAATATCCGTATTGAAGCAACATGTTTTGAATGTCACTCGGCCAAGTGGAATAATCCATTCGTCTCGTTTGAGTCTTAGAACGTAATTATAAAAATAAAAACAATAGTTAGGATCAAATTGATTTTTGGAATTAAAATAATCATTGAACTATTGAAGATTTGACGGAAAGAAAATCTCCAGGTTGGACGTAAATATGGTCTTGTTCATAATTTTTTATATTAAAATAATTCAGCAAGATGGAAAATGGATGAAATCCTACTTCAAAATGACCCACGTTACTATGCTCTAATTGAAAGCTTAATTCTAATAATTATATTGAGGTCGTTAACGTAAATATACTACACCGGTCGTACAAAAAAAAATCACATAAAAAAAAAATAAGTACCTTCTATGTTTTAACTTTCATTTGAATCTGGCGAAAAAAATCCGCAAAACTTTGGAATTTCAACAAAAACAAAATAATGATCTTTAAAGCTAAATTATGTAAAATAACATTGTTCACAGTAAAATATTTTAATTAAAAAAGAAAAGAAAAGAAAAAAACTTGCGCGCAATTTATAAGTTGACCGGATTGCAATTGATAATTACAAATCGTAATTAAACCTTGAGCTTGAGGAAACGAACTCTGATTTTCTGCTAAATATCAAATAAACTAAATACTAAACTAAACTAAATAAACTAAATATCAAATAACAAACAGTAAATAATTTGCAAGAGTAACTTCTTTGCTGTGTACGTGCAAGCAGCTCGAGCTAAGGCTATAATACTGTATTGTGATATGAGCTTGAAGAATTTAAAATAAATAATACAGCAAAACAATTTTGACATTTTGATTTCTAGAGCGAAACAAGACCTAGATTTGATCATGACATCATAGAAGAATCATATCAATCCAGTGGTGGGGTTTCTAAGGTTTGTGGGCGAGAGACACGTTTTTTGTTTACTAAGGAATTTTGCTTCGAATTAAAAATAAGTAATTAGCAAATTAGCTGGTGGCAAAAGAAGCGTTATTGAGGGAGATTGCGACGGGAGTTCGTGGAAGGAGTAACGGCAATTTCAGATACGTTAATTCAGATACGTGAACACAATTCGACGCGATATTGTGTTTATCTCGATAGAATCGAAAACTACAGTGACGCAACGACGAGTTGCGTGAAAGACTGAGAAATCAAAGAACGTAGACACGTGGAAGCTATAATTTAGAAACTGCTGCTACGCATCAGAATAATACGGAAAAAAAAATTGGTGGTAAATAACACCGTTAATTGAACAAAAAAGGGAAAATTCTATTTGAATTTACTGGTCAACGTTGGTTATCGAATTCATCGCTGGGCGGCATAATAAATAATTCCAAAATTCGAAATCGAGCGCCGAAAAACTTTTAAAAACAGCCACGAGTTGGAGCTACGATCAGAGACCTTCTGCTACTTTTACTGTACGGCTACAAAGCATTGGCACCGTGGACAATAATTTACGGCTATAAATTAATAATTGAACTGTTTTTGTGTTTATTGTAGATTTCGGACGGTAAATCGGACAAGTATGGTGGCCCAGGAGGCTCAATGAAAAAAAAAAAATTTTTTTACAAAGAAAAAAAACGTTTAAAAAAAAAATTTAAAAAAAAAAATAAAATTTTTTAAAAAAAAAAAAATTTTCAAAAAAAAAATATTTTCCAAAAAAAAAATTTTTACCAGCCCAAGAGCCTCAAATTTTCAAAAAAAAAAAAATTTTACCAGCCCAAGAAGCTCACGAGAGGAAGTGACATCACCGCATCTACAGGATATGATGACACTCCACTTTACTACTTTCTGACTTCTGCTACTGGTATCACGTGCTTGATTTCTTTGCATTCAAATTGAAATGAATAAATTTAAACGAAAATAACAGCAGTGAAGGTAATTAAATTTCTTTTATTTTTGGTTTCAAAAAGCCTGTGATTTCATAATTGTTTCGTAGATTCAGCAGATTAAACGTCTGGTAAAGGCAGAGATGGAGAAGGTGATACATTGGATCCAGCTGATGCGCAATTTAACTTCGTACTTAATCAAGTATGTATTCTTAAAATTTATAAAACAAATTTTATAGAAGGCTAACTGTGACGCATTTTTTTACAGTCTCCTAATAACTACCGTCTTTGTTGGGTAAAGCGTGTATTGCGTTTAATAAAAAAGATTATGGCGGGGTGCGCTTGCTTTCTATAAGAAAGCTTTTAATGTACAAATCCAAATTGTCCAGCTACTGTCCGACAAGGGTAGATAATTTTTATTTGTTTACAGTAACTTTCTACTACCGGTATTAATAATTTTTTGATAAATTGGCTTTTGAAAGAGCATTGTTAATTTGTCTTTAGATTCTCAATGTGTCGGATCTCTAGTTGGTTTAGCTGTTTTAGAATTTAATAATAAAACTACCGATTCGATTCAAAACGGAGTACAAATGTTATCAAAGGCTTATACGATCGACCGTAATAGCCCAACGGTTTGAAATCATTTAGCGAATCACTTTTTCCTTCAAAAAGGTACGAAATTATCGTCGTTTTGAAAGCAAATGTATATCTTAATAAAACGGTATTTGTTTTTGAATGATTATCAAAAAGTTCAACATTTAGCTTAACATGCCTTTAACAATACAGAAAATGAAGCTATGAGAGCTGAAAGTTGCTATCAATTAGCTCGAGCATTTCACGTTCAGGTTCAAAATTTTATTTTTTAATTTATACTAATTAATTAATATTAGTTACAATTTATTTTACAGTCAGATTACGATCAAGCTTCACAGTATTATTATTAAGCCACTCAATTTGCTGACAAAAAAATTGAGTGATTGGTCTTTGAACTGTTTTGATGAAATTAATTCAGTAAATCTTATAGAAATCTGGAGCCAACAAAATTATGTAATGAACAAATTTTACAATTTTTTTCAATAAAGCAACCTATTTTAATTTTCGAGCTTCATTAATAAATTAAGGAACGACTTCTACCGTAAATTATTAATTAAAGCTAATGTCAAGTTAATAATGTAAGGAGCGCAGAACCAATCATTTCTTGATTTTTTGGATATTATAATTTGGTGATTGCGCTACTACGCAGAGGTGAGTGATTTTTTTTACAAAATTAATACGGTAAACATTTTGAAGTGTTGTAAATTTTTAGCTTTGCCAATGAAACGCACGCCATCAATTCAAATCAGCTGTCGTCTTTATATTTATCTACACTTAGGGATTGGTTGGCTCAGCATCTAAGATTATTTCCTATACCAAATCTCGGTTTATCAATTCTAATCGGTTTAGCTTTCTCAGCATTACATATAGGTGATAGTTGTTGTACAAATTGCGCATCAGCTTGATCCAATTAAATTTATCACCTTCTCCATCTCTGCCTTTGCCAGACGTTTAATCTGCTGAATCTACGAAACAATTATGAAATCACAGGCTTTTTGAAACCAAAAATAAAAGAAATTTAATTACCTTCACTGCTGTTATTTTCGTTTAAATTTATTCATTTCAATTTGAATGCAAAGAAATCAAGCACGTGATACCAGTAGCAGAAGTCAGAAAGTAGTAAAGTGGAGTGTCATCATATCCTGTAGATGCGGTGATGTCACTTCCTCTCGTGAGCCTCTTGGGCTGGTAAAAATTTTTTTTTTTTTTTTTTTTTAAATTTTTTTGTTTAAAATGTTTTTTTTTTTGAAAAAATTTTTTTTTATTTTTTAATTTTTTTAAAATTTTTTTTTTTCATTGAGCCTCCTGGGCCACCATAGAAAAGAGATAACTGAGCTGGCAGGGCGAAACGAAAATTGGTAATAATCTGGAGATACGAAGCAATATTTACCAGGGATGCAGTGACGACGATTTTGGACGGTAAATTGGACGAGCGATTGACGAACTGGCAGGGTGAAATGATAATTGGTAATAACTTGGAGATACGAAGTAATATCTACCAGGCAAGTGATAAGAGTAAATTGAATATAAACGCGAACGAGTATAAACCAAGCGACGACGACGGAATAAGAGAATTACGGACTCTTGGAAGCACTTCTTACCAGGCAGGTAAAAGAGATAAAATCAACGGCAACTAATTTACGGTGTCGACGGATCAGGGTTTAGGGTGGGTTGATAAATATAACGAGTGCGATTGAGAATAAAAACGAATAAAAGAGATTTAATTAAACAAGAACTTAGATTTATTAACACAGGTGACGTGATGTTAGTGAGTGATCACCGGTTATCGAAGTGAATAAGTTAGCGCGCGCATGCGCTTTTATACCCGGTGCGGTTGCTATGGGTAACGGGATTGTGGGCGGGCCTCAAGGCGACATACGAGGCCACCCCCTCGACACTCCCGGTTTCCCAGTAGCGGCGACCGCGCCGCTAAGTGAAATGAAAATATAAACGAGACATTATATAAAATACTGCACGCAATCTTGATATATATCTGGTTATAATGAAATAGAAACATTGTTTATACATTTATATATCGGGTGGCGCAAAAAAAGTGGGACCCCTCTTGAAAACTTGCAATATAACCAAATTATGTTTTCGGCGAGTTTAAAATTGTAAAAGTTTTTTTTTACTTACTAGCTAAATCTTTGACGTCACTATATCATTAACTTCTTATCGTGGTTTTTATAATATAATTCTTTTTAAAGTTTTTACAATGACAAAAATAACAAGGGGTCCCACTTTTTTTGCGCCACCCGATATAAAAATTATTTAGGAACGATGCACTGTGAAAAAAATTTAGTAACTCGTAAACAACCTTATGAGAGTTATCTATAAATATAATATAGCGCTTAATTTGACATTCAAATGGTTATAATGAAATAGAAAGATTGTTTGTACATTCGTATAAAATTTATTTAGAAAAGATGAAATGTGAAAAAGGTTGGTAACGCGTAAACCACCTCCCATGGATGATGTTATATTTATAATATAGAACTCAATTTGAAAATAACAATTTAATGACCAATATGAATTCCTCGTCTCGACGTCCGATCAGCCCAGTACTTATGCCGTTGTACACGTGTTTCCAGGTGACGTTTCGAACCATCACCTGGTAAAAACATACCCGATACATTCATACCTTGCTGGCCGGTCGCGAGCCGAAGTAAACACATTATAGGCACTTAAGAATAAAATTTGTAAATATTTTGATAAAATGACAAACCTGTCATTTATTATTGCGGCGCTATTAGTAGTTATGCGCAACGGCGCCAATCTATATATAACAATTACGCGACTCGCGTATTAAGTAAAATTTCAATATTAATAATTTGCAAACGACAAACTTGTCGTTTACTCGCCCGTTGCTAGCGATATCACAGGCGTTCAATCACAGCACAACTGCGCTTATAAATGTTTGTATAAAGATATAAATAGTAAACATACATTATTAAATATTATGTAAATGACATACCTGTCATAAAACGCGTATAAGGTAAATGATTGTAGATAATGTGCGTATACTACACCATTCATGCATTATTATTATTCACACTATATGTATATAAAATAGACGTATCGTCTAAGGTAGAAGAATGACAAAGTACGGCAGTTATCAGTGCGCAACCGGTTAAAGCAACGCAAAGATGCTGTCCGCTGGAAAAATAGAATAGGAAAGAGCGAATATTCAGTCCACGCAGGCGGTCAAGCCAACGTGCCGGTGTTCACCAGACTCGGGTGTCAGAACAACCTGGTTGGTGATTCATGGAGCCACACTTTACACTACTGAACCCAGTTGTTGTTCTTAAGCCCAACTGACCTGTATCCTGAAAACATAGAAAACTCGAGATTATTGCTAGAAAATTGAAACATAATAAAATCTTGGTAAAGTTAATCGTCCTTCTTTTCCACCTGGTAAAAAAGTCTGTTGGGGTACTCTTCCTCATATTTTGGCTCGCCAGACTCTTTTGTGGATTCGTCTCCCTCGGTCTCCTCGTGTAGTGGTGGCATTGGAAGCAGTAGTTGGTCATGAACCGTAGGTTGATCGCAGAATTTGTAAACATCCTCCACCGATTCGATGTCCTTGAACTTCCCGATGTCTTCGGTTACCTTGGCGATGTCGTTTTTGCTGCGAAATTGTTCTGTGGCAACTAGCAATTCAGCAGTGGGAAGCATGGGGCCCTTCAGTTTCGGTGGTTGAGGTTGCGTTAACTTCTTTGCCACACATTGTTGTTTGGTGTGGCCGCGACGAAGACACGTTTCGCATTTGGCTGCGTCAGTAAGTTCTTCAAACGCATGTCGCGTTACAAACGTGCCCTGATTAAAAACAATGCGATGCAGCTCGCGTTTTAATAGTGTGTTCTTTTGGCGCAACTCCGAATTTCTTTTAGCGAGTGCGTCTTGTTTTGCTTTCGCCATTATATCTTCGAGCTTCGCGTTTAGTTGCTCGATTTTCTCCACTGTGGACTTATATTCGCGTTTTACCCGCTCGTAAGCGTCTTCTTTCGCGAACAGCTTGGTTTTCACATCCTGAATCTGGTTTCGATATGCCAGAGCCAGCTTGTGATCCATATCGAATTCATTGTCCTGTTTGAAGAATTCGATCGCGTGATCTTTTCTTTCTATTTCAACTTCCAAGTCGGTCACCTTACAATTCAAATCACTTATCGCCGTAGTCTGAGGATGGTCCACGCTCACGTTGCAGATATCACAAAGAGTTTCATTCAACATTTAGAGTCGTTTAACCTCCGCAGTTTGCTCCTCTAATTTAACAGTTAAAGACATTACCGACTCTTTTAATGATTTCACCGCGTCACTATTGTTATTGTCTATTTGCAGTTTACTATTCGCCTTTAGCATAGCATCGCGTTCATTCTCCAGTTTGGATACTCAACCATATATTCTGTCGTTTTTGAGCCGAAGGTTTCTCACTTGCACAGCGCGTTCGTCTAGTTTTTGAGTTAGGGTCATTACCGAACTTCTGAAATGTTCAGTAGTATCGTCACTCTCGCGTTGGTGTACGTTGCCGCTCGACTTTAAGAAAGCTTTGCGTTCTTTCTCTAACTCATTGATTCTTATTCGTAGCCTTTCGTTTTCCTTTTGGAAAGTTGCCGCGATTGCACGTTCCTCCACCAATTGTTGTGGCACAGTTGGTGATTTAGCTAATAAATTATTAATTAAATACTGTAGATACTTAACTTCTTCCAAGTGTAGGAAGTAATATTCGTGTTCTGCGTTAGTCGGATCAAGCCCCACGATCAGCATCCTTTCCACTCGTCGGAATTCGCACTCGGTCGCCAAATGACCATGCTTCTCGCATCGATAGCAGGGGTTCCGCATCTGTTTTTGTACCAGTAAGGGACCTAGAGTTCTGGATGGTAGGTAAAAATGGCATTCGGTGTCCGCTAACAACGGCAACTGTTCAGATTATAACCCCTTCATTGTGCGCGGTGGGAACGATGGGCGCTCATTTTCGCATAGATTGGAACGATACAGTTTTATATTATCATCAGTTAAGGTGAACCCAATGGTGTAATGGCTATTATCGTCAGGGGTAAACTTACGCGTTTGTGGAAAAGCTGTCATAGGTTGTCTCTGTGGTGTTGACGCATAACCACGTGGCGCATTTTCGCGACTCTTATTGTTATTATTAAATACAGGGACCAAGTATTGCTTACTGAAATTACTTTCTAAGTGATCATCTTCCGAAGTGCGCCTTACGTAATCACTGACCGATGCCGCTTTAAATGGTAATGATTGTTGTTGTGTGCGTTCGCGGTGTGCAGACATTTCACCAACTGACATTTCACCAACTCAAAAAAATGGCCGCCACCCTACGGAAGCCGCAAATGT
>JAQGAZ010003280.1:0-12416 GCA_034692225.1 Polydesmus complanatus
TTTATAATTATTTATTTATTTTTCAGTTTTCTGCTTAAAAAACATGCATTGCCAATACTTTTTTTACCCACTGTAGAAACTACTGTAAAAGGTAATCATATACTAATAAATAAAGATAATCGTCAAATGCAGCTGTAGTTCAAGAGCATTACTGTAGCAATTACCAATAATTTATTTAATAAACAAAAATGATAACAATAAATTCCAATGGATTGGAAAGTATTTAATGCGTCGATTAAAGCATAATCGTTTTCTGCTTGAATTGTTTTTCCATTCCCCCACAAACAACATTTTCTTCCCTGCCATGAACACATCAAAGTGTTCAAAAACGTTAACATAAAATACGATCATGCGTACGAAGGGGAAAAAAGTAAAAACGTTGGCGTTCTTAAGAAAAAGCAACATTTAATGGTGTCCCACCCTATGACCTTGAAGAACGAAAAGATGACAGTCAAAACCCTATTTTTTCTTTTATTTTCCCCTCAAACTTTCCACTTGATCTACCACAGCGTTTGTTTTTGTTTTTTTTTAAATTGCGACTACAGTAGTAGACTAGCCCCGATACGGTCAATTCGCCATTAAACTATTAACTGCAGTGAAATCAGGCTAAACTGAAATCTGCATTAACTGGAATTCTGTTTTAACTTTGGAATTTTTTTTTTTTAATTTTCAGTTCCTTAGACCCGAGAAAAGCGCGCATTGAAACATTATAATAATTAACTTTCAAATTAGGTAGCCAATAAAAATATTACAAAATAATATGGAGTATTTTTTCAAGTTTTTAGAAAATGGATCCAAAATATTTTAAATCGGATCCTTTCGACCTCCGTAACATCTACCTTCAATATTTGAAAAATCTAATATTAATTAGTTAACCTAATAGTTAATTGGAGCAGTTAAACGGTATATTAATCCTTAGCGCAGCTCAATACCCTTGGAACAATACGAGATAAGTTTATATTTAGCGAACCTCAACCTTCCGTCGCTCGAATTACGCGGTCGAAATAATCATGTGACCGACACCGGTTCACTCTCCACCAAAAATACATTTTCATTTTGAGTGCTCTCTAGTTAATAAACAGATTTAACTTCCATAATTATGTTCCAATTTGAGCTCCCAATTTCGTTATACTTAAAAACGATCAAATAGATTTCCAACAGGTTACAGGACTGTTTTATGCACAAAGCTACCAACTTAAAAATTTCGCATAGTAAATTATGTGACATTGTGTAAAGTTTCCCAAAACCCGATCAATATTCCCGATAGCTAACCAAAATACGAGTACAGTACATTACATGTATTTAATTTATCCAGTATCTGGATTTGTAGATAGCTACCAACACACTCATGCATCCCATTGAGTTTGTAGCTTTCTATTAAACTTTTGAGTTTATGACAGTCTATTTATTAAAAGTTTTGAGCAATAAGCCTATAGCACATGTATTATAATTTCTAATAAATGTGGTTAGGTAATTTTGAGCATCGCAGCGGTTCAATTTTAGATTTGTATCGCGAGCCACCTGTGTGACCACGTAATATCCGCAAATTTATCACTCCCAATAAACCAAAATGTATCGTAAAATGCATCTGTATTTCAAATAAAAAATATTAAACGCAACTGCACATTTAAATTTGGCATTGAAATACAATATGTAGAGCAAGTACTGTTTAACTAGTCGCACGTAATTAATTATCAAAAATTAAAAACTATTGAAAATTTAACTCTAAACCTACAGCAAAATTTCAGATATTATATAAAAATTAATAATTAAGGAGTCACCGGGCGACTGTCACCCATGATTTAATTTACTTCAACAAATTAAGGGAGTGAGAAGGTTTTTAATCATTCATCAAAAAATGTTTTTGGAAATTTTTATAAAAAATAAAATTTAATAATACCGGTGCAATATTAATATAAAAAAAAATGTGTTACCAAGTCAAAAACTAAAATGACATTTTTGTGTTGTTTGCAATTCCACAAAAGGAAGATGAGGGGAAATAGTGAATTATTTTTGACATACATGTACTGTAATTTTAGAATGGGGGAGAAGGGGTCCTTCAATGTTTGACTTCAATTGGGGGAGGAGAAATGAAAAATTTCCTAAAACATGCCGACACAAAAATGTACGGCAAACAAATTTTTTTTCTCTATTTTTTTTTTTATTGACATGTAAAAATAATTAATCGTAAGTGAAAACACATTAACTTGAAGTTAATTCGCAAAACGTTACTTGGTCGATAAATCAAAAACTAGAATACTACATTTATTTTTTATAATATAATTCTGTGCAAATCGTGTGTGAACTGTCGCGTATATCCGATAGGTTTGATCTAATAATGACATACATAATAATTTTTAAATAACTATTTCATGTACTGAAATATTTTCTCGAGATCAATATACGAAATAACTCTAGAATCAAAAAACAAATCTCTAATGAATCGCAAGAATTTGCACAAACATGATCTAACGAAAAAATCTAAAATTAATTTTTCAGGTAATCCTCGCGCGCAGAGTTGAACGCCCTTTCAATTCCCTAATGCACTCGCTCACCTCGCCAAACTAGCTCGTTCGGACTCTGAAACGAGAAGAAGGATGAAGAGTAGTCAAGTTATTTCCCCCCTACCATTCCTATCTCCAGCTTGGTTTTTGTCACTCATTTGGTGTAGCCAAGTGTGACCGTTTCACCCGTGGCTCGCATGACCAGACACTATACACGCACGTAACTATGTGTGAATTAATCAAAAAAAAAAAAAAAAAAACGAGTACTAAGACAATTGAATTGAAACGGCGGACGCAGCAGCTATTGTTATCCGACGTACTATGTACAAGCCTTTAACCTTTTAACCTCAAATCCGAATTATCCTCAAAAGTACATACGCAACACATTTGCATACAAAATGCAAAGCTAAAATCCTATTAGAAATAAAGGTAATATTATTGTTGTAATTAGATGAATAATTATTATCCCTGTAGTTTCGCACAGAAAGCGTCTAAACATTGAAATTATTATACGAAAGAGGTAACATTTTTCTACGAAATTGTTTCCTTAGTTGAACCTGTCGACAACCTTCGTACGAGGTCAGCGGTTAATCGCACCTCTATATTAGATCCACCTTATCTACAGTACGAGTACAATATTATTATTATTATTCAAAAGACAAACAATGCCATTTCCTTGTTTCCCTTTCGACGCTTTCTTATAATGTGGCACTTGGGTTCGAACGTTATTTTCTTACAGTTACAAGGATTGAACCGAAAAATGGAAAAAGACGATGCGCGTTATCGGGTTAAGAGAACGTTATCTCATCGTAAACCAGTGGTTAGATCGAGTTGAGGCTGAGAAATGCGATTTCGGCCGCCATAGAAATAACTTAGCCTTCGATATTATTAAAGTAAAAAATAGGAGAAAAAAAAAATTATACTCACTAAAAGTTGCCCATTATTAGCCGAGTATGCCGCGTTTGATGTAATATCGATTGACAACTGTTTCGTAAAAAAAAATGATTTAAATGGCAGCTTGAAACAATACCTAAATATACGATCACATTCACATTATAATTATTATTGTGTGACATCAGACACAAATATGATCCCCTCACAGAGCAACAGCCTCACTCAAATATTTATCCGCTAGGTGGAGCTACTGATTCAAGAGCTCCTCAAGGTTCTTACGCTAGCGACACCTGCCGATTAAAAAGAACAACTAAGTTCTAGTCAATTTCATGTTATGGGCAAAGTGATAAATGGGGAATTACTGTACGCACCATGACTTATCATTTAAATGCAAACAATTTTATTGCTTTGCCCTTAAATTTAATACTGGTATAATGACCAGGCGACGTACATAGTGCAAAATTTATTAATTATTAAGGTTTTACGTCCTACTAGCGTTTATGTCATGAAATTTATCCAAATATTGTAGGCGATAATATATTAATAATTACAACATTGATTTTAGCCTTAAATATTTGAACCTTTTTTGTATACAATAGTAAAATAGTTGCCGGTAGACATTATAATAATTAATATCTTATATTGCAATGCTTGGCGTAACGAAAATGCACATTGAATTAGTTACTGTTTACACTGCAACATTAAAATCTTCATAACAGTCAGCATTACTACGCACTTAAAATTTCAATTTTTTTCGATAATATTGTACTCTATGTCTACCTACTGTACCTCGCATCGATTCTACTGTACACGTACTTTACAACAAAATAATGAATTATTCTATTTTCCATTAAAATTATCATATAAAATAATACAGTATAAATTATTAACGTTAAGTTTCATAGCGACTTGTTTCGTAGTTTGCAGGGTAAAAGAAAATCGTTAAGAATAATACAAAACAATAATTATTAATACAATGAAGTAGGATACATGTAGCAACAGAAACTTGAATCAACAGCTCTAGCTGTTGTTTGCTTTTCAACCAATTAAATTCATTAATCATAAATGAGTTATATTCCATTATTCATTGTCCCCTATCAACGTAATCTATTCAAGTTTATAACTTGGCAATTCAAATGGCAAAATTGAATGTAGTTAAAACTAATTTGCATTTATTGGTGCCACGTATTATACTTCCAACATCAAGGAGTGGATCGATGGAAATGCAATTTTGTTCCTAATAAAAAATTCGATTCCAATAAAAATTAAAATCTGGCTACTTTTTAAACTTGAAGCCTACATCATATTTGATAAAATCCAAGTAGAAGCAGTTTTATAAAACGCTAGATTAATGCCTTCAAAAATGATTTGCTTACTACCGGTAGGTAGTTTACTTAATACAATGTCATGTACCGCAATAATAAGTTTCAAATGATTTGGAGCTCAACCTCAAAATATATTTAAAATTCATTTAAACCATAATTCAGTTAAAAATTCACGAACATTATTTTCATCAAAGTTTTGACTATTTTAAAATGTGGATCCTGAAAAGCAAAAATCATTTCACAGAAATTATGAAACATACGTTAGAAAATCTTACCTGAAATTAAGAGGATTACTTCATTGCAGTTGATAAAAATACTTAGTCCCCGATTTCGACGTCTCAGCTACTGCTTAAATTTTTTTTTTTTTAAAAATGAAATTAAAACTCCAAAAATGGAGAAATAAAATTATAAAGACAAATATTTTTTAAGGTTCATACTTTATGTCATTTATTATAATATGAATGAAAAACGTATGATCTCTCACATTGTTATTTAATCAGGAAACGTTAAGGAATCGACATAGTATCAATATTATATCTGGTTGAAGTTGCAAATACGTTATAAAAAGAAAACCCCAAAATAACGTTAAGAAGCAATTAAGGAGCAACGGTTAAGACGAAACTCCCCGTCCCCCTCCCCTCCTTCCCATTTCTAGAAGCAAACATCCAATCGAGCTAATAACGCGAGCCCTTGTTCTTCTCGCTGGCCGGTAGATCCACACGTAGAGCTCGGCCATTCACTTCAAAGCCGTTCAGATCTCGCACGGCTATTAACGGAGCCTCAGGGTCTCGGAACTCGCAGAACCCATACCCTCTGGGTCTTCCAGTCTGACGGTCGTACATCAGTCTTTGGTAACAAGAGAATCGAGAGAGAACGAGTAATCGAAAGAGAGAAAAAAAAAACAAAAACACAACAAATTAGTATTATTTATATTCAATTCGCTTTAAACAACATCGACTCAGATTACATCTAGTTTACCAGCCAATATGTGTACCTGCATTCGTTTTCAAACAAAACTAACAAGCTGGCAATATAAGGTGAAGTTTATTTTTTTAATAAATACAGTTATATAAATTTCATTTTCTACGCTGCCAATAACAAATCGTACGGATAAATATTAGAATTTCCCCCAATATCAATCTGTTATTGCATCGATAGAAAGCGGTTTAAGAACAAAAATATTTTTGAATGTATTAAAATTCATTCTGCTTTTTTTTATATAAATAATAACCAGTTTTTAAATCGGAAACGCGAAGTTATATTCAAAAATAAACTCAAAAAGCGAAAATAAATTAAACAGAACCAAAAACAAATTGCGTTTCCCCATCAAATTTAACCGCTAAAAGAAACGATATTAAGAGAACTCAAGACTATATTAATTAATTTGTGTTAAATTCATCAGAATAAAAATAATTACTTAAAACAATTTTATTCCCAAAATTTATTTCAACAATTTTTTTTTACTCCCCAATTTCGAACAAATTAAAATTCTTTTAAGCTTATTTTTCAGTTTCCGAATACAACTAGTATTTATTAAATTTTTTTTTTTATTAATTTTAAAATTCATTCAAATGCTTAACATTGTGCTTTTGTTGGTATAGTACTGTATTTCGTTAAAAAAAAAATATCTGAAGAAACGAAACTTATTTTATCCTTTTTTTCCCGCTCTCCTGGCTGTTGGAGCACTCATTTATCGATTGACAAAATCTAAGCTACGTTATCATGAAAATGTAGTGTGATGGCTTCAGCCTACAAACTCATGTGCTAAGTGCTGGAATGAGCGAATGCTGGCAAACTCAGATTTGTAATCCTGCGGCTTTAAAAAAAAATCGCCAAAAAATAAAAACTGAGAGAGCAGGGTGGGGCCAAATGTGAAGATTCTGCAGAAGACCCTGTGTGGTTTAAATCACTTGGATCATTAAATCTCACTCACCCAGTTGGTTGGCATTTACATCGGTGGCCTCATGGTATACCATGGGTTGCCTGCCTGCCTGCCAGCTCACTCGTCATCCGCCATCATTCTCGATCGTCCCGATTTTTATGCTCGAGCGCCACTCTTATTTGTGCCTCACATTTTACTCTCTCTCACTCCATTTGATTTGCACTGCCAATCACTCGATGTGAACGCAATTATGCTTTTTTACCCGATTTCCTGCATTCGAAATTTTATTTGCTTAATAATGTGTACTGTTAGACGTGGGGAACACGTGCGCATTTTTATTAAACAATGGTCTACGGTGGATAACATACAGCTAATATAGCTGGATTATTATTAATCATCACCTTAATATGATTTTTTTTTATTATTTTTTTATTATCATAAATTTTAATACTATTTTAACCCTCCCTGTGCGAAAAACATTTTAACATGAGTATTAGAATTATTTAAGGGTTGGAGTAAAAAAAATTTTATATTACCTAAAACTGACTACAGGACCCACTTCTGAGAAAATATCTCTCAACTGATCTTCGGTTGCACCGTATGAAATGTTTCCAACTGAAATAAATTGCAATTTTTTAATGATAAAACATTTTTTCATTTTTTTAAAAAAAAAAAAAAAAAATTTTTTTTTGTCGTTAATTTTTATTATTTCATTGATTCGTGAATTAATTATTACGCGTAAACGTTACAATCTTAATCGCGAGTATACGAAAAAGAAAACAAATTGCGTCGGTGAAATTTCCACTTGCCAAAATGGATGAAAAATAAGCCTAACGAAATCGTGGCGCCGACATGAGACGCGCAAAATGCGTTTTCCGACACAAAGCATTCTAGCGCATTAACATTTACGTAAGACCAAAAAATTACCAATTTTTTATCATTTACGATAAAATAATTTTGTTTAAATTGCTATAGCCACTTTCGTCGCGATCTTAAGTTACAAAAAAGTTAATTAGGAAGATGCGCAATAATAAAACTAAAAATTTGAAAAAAAAAAATTGTATACGTTTTTCTGACGCCAACCGCCACAAGCCTGTTTGTGCACAAGTACATTCGCCTCGTATATTTGCACTCTCTCAAATCAATGAATATCGACAAAAATCAAAGTATTATACCGTAAACTGAACGCATGGAACGTTCTCCTCCACCACCACCACCACCGTTATTGCCTCCGCGCATTGCCATCTTTTACTTGAAAACGAAAATTTGGAGAAAAAGGAGAAATCACAGATGAAACAACGACCACAAGTCCACCATTGATGTGTAGATGAAAATGAAGAACGCCGGGGATGCCGTCTGCTGGCCATCTCAAAAAAAAAAAAATTTTATACAAAATGCGCGCGCGCCATTTTCAAATGCGATTATTTTTTCGAAAAAAATAATAAATTATGCTTGCATATTGGGTATGGCTACAGAAATAAATTTATGATATTGGCAAAAAAATTGAAATATTTTTTTTTAATTAAATAAAAATTCACATCATGGTTAAAGACTATATTTTTATTTTAACCAACAGAAATACTGTATACAGTATTACTACTGCGCACAACTAAAAATAAAAAAAAAGGAGTTTATAGATCGAGTTTTCTTCTAAAATATTTCTTTTTTTAATAAAAAGATCTTGATAAAACTTAAAAATACCTATTTTTTTATACTGAATTTAGGATTATGTTGTTTTCTACAACTTTCCTTATGCAAATTACGCGTTAGATATGATATACATTTTAATTAATTTAAAATATCATGCGTTGTTATAACAATTTTTTAATTAACTTTCATGAAATTAAATAAAAATTAAAATGCGGTTCAAGCCAATTATCTTCTTTGGATGCAGCTCAAATTTGCATTCCCGAATTAACAGTCACGCGATTCTCTAATTAATTATTCAATTTTATCATTCGAAATTTGGTTGTGCACACATTTAAAATGTCAATGGCATAAATATCTTTGACACCATCCAAAACTGATAATAAAATATATCTAGAGTTGGGAATGAAGACGCAGATCAGTAGGCTACACTACATGAAATGTGAAATATAACACCACCCCTATTACAATAAACTGCACACTATATAAAACCAATTTCACCATCAATTAATGTTATTTAAAGAAGAGCTTTCCCCCATGTACCAGTAGATAACCATTTATAAATAGAATTTATTTAGCGTCTAAAAATGCAAGAAATTTGTGGGAAAACTGCTGTGCCACTTATTTTTACAATGATTGGTATAATATATGGTGAGTAAATTTTTAAAAAATAAATTTTTAATTAATTAAAGTGTAATGCTTCAGGATATCAATTATATAATAATGATGACTACGTCTGTTGCGATGGGCAATTGCACAATCGGACCAATAACAGCATGGAATTCGATTGTTACGGTTCTAATTTGTGCAATTTCCGGACTCAACGCTGTTGCGGGGATCAGGCTTTGGATATTGAAGAAGCTGAAAGTTACCGTTGCTGTTCCACCGATTCCTACCATCAAGATACTTTCTATAATTTTCGAACTCAAATCTGCTGTAATGGACATGTTATTGATTTACCAGGAAATTTTTCCCAGGGATATAACGCATCTTTATCTAAGATCGATGTTTTGCACTTTTGCTGCGAAAGTGAGGTATATAATCCATCGGTTAATGCATGCTGCGCTGGAAAAGTGATTCCAAAGGAAGGTTAGTTCAATAAATTCTAATATTTATCTAATTTTCAAAAAAAGAAAAAAATAATAATTTAAATGTGTTTTCCAGAGGGAATCGAATGTTGCGGAGAAGAAAAATTTAATATAACGTCCGAAATGTGCTGTACAGAACATCGTTGGTTAAATGAGAGCTTATCGAGAGTTGCCGTGGTTCCATTTGATCCTCGAAATCCTTTCTGTTGCGGCTTGCACGCTTACAATTCCGATCAAAAAATTTGCTGTAAAAACCGAGCGTGGAATTATCCCAAAAACTATAATAAAAAGTATAATCGCGCTCGGTGTTGCGGAGATAAACCACTTTTTGATTTTCAGCGCTACATGTGCTGCAACGAAAAATTATATCGGAAGCTTGACCACAATTTCCATTGCTGCGGAGATCGACCTTACAATTACCGCAATCAAACCTGCTGTGGGAACAAGGTTTTTAAAGTACCACCCAGAAAGCACATCAAATGCTGTCGGAATACGAAGAAGCTATATGATAACAGAAACCAAATTTGTTGCGACAATAATCTGGTTTTAAACATAACCGATGCAGATTTATTCGAAAATCGTATTCATTGCTGTTAAAACTTTAGCTTCAATAATTGCATTGCTTCGAAGCATGACGATTGATAACACATTATCTGCGCTTGAAATAAAAGTATAAAAAAATTCACAGTATCTGTAAAAAAAAACCAGCTTTTATTTAAAAATAAACATTTGAATGGTAGAACAACTATTTGTACAATGTCGAAATATTTACCTAAATTACTTCGTTGGTCATTTAAATTCAATATAGGAATGAATAAAATTAATGTGACCGTTGTATACTTTTGTTGAAATTTTAAAAACAAGGCACGATTGCAGTTATAAAATGCAAAAAATAATGTAACTGTCACACAGTTAACTTAATATAATATAATACGTAATTTTTAAGATTGATTATTGGTCAGTTGCTATTTCTTTGCGGAAGTTTCTTTTTGATTCTACGTAAACGTCCCACTCAACCACACAAAACGAAATCACACCGAGTGTTCCAAAAATGACCAGAATTAGTAATTGCCACTGCATTTCTAAACCCAAGCTGTAGAAAAATGAAATTGCCGCGCCCAACGACTATTTTGGATACGAAAATTAATTCTTGATAAATATATCGTGAACAAAAATATCAAACTTAATTAAAATAACTTTACCTGAAAAAACTTGAACAACGCAAAAGCGGGTGTACTTTCCTTCGGATATAAAGCACCGACAATAGAATAACACTAAATAAAATCAAGTTAAAAAAATTAAAGCTTTGTTATCAAAAAATAATTAACCTGGGTGTTAAAACAACTATCAGCAAATCCGAATAAAAACCCACAAAATAATGCTAGTATTTGGCTAAAATAAAAATAATAAAATTAAAAAAAAAAAAAAAATTGCAGTATAAACTATCCCGTACTTGCTCTCAATGATAGCGGGTTCGTGAGTCGCTTTAAGTGCCGATTCACCTGGAACATTAATAAATGCTAGAAAAAACCCAATCATAAATACGACGTAACCCAGTAGAATGATGGGATCACGTCCGAAGCGAATGGATTTTTTCCCCAACAAACCAAATATTGAACCACCTATCGGTATAAAAAAACAATAGAATTAAAATTTTCAATTTCACCAAAACGTAAAAAGAGATAGTACCGAGAATTTCTCCAACACCGATAACAATTCCGTTCAATGGAACAATTGATTTGACGGCATCACCAAAAATCAGTGTTCGACTTAAGCAAGTACCATAAACACCGCTAAAGAACCCTAACTCCAAACCTAAACAAAATGGCACACAATATAAGCGCATTTAATTTTTTTTATGAAAACTGAGCTTACAATACCTGTAAATAAGAAAGTTACGCTTAGCAGTATCATCCGCTTGGTCTGAATTAACTGGACGGCACGAACTAAATGATAAAATAAAGAGAACTATAATTCAAGTTGCACACATTGTCGTAATTAATTATATTAATCATCCAACTAACGAACTGACTGCTTAGGAGTAAATTCCACCTCATCGCTAACAATTCTACAACACAAATAAAAATTAGATTTTAAAATATCAAAATCTTTATTTTGGTATAACTTACACTCCATCTTGAATAGTTTTAGTAGCTTTAGGGGCAGGTTGAAATAAAAGCATTACGAGTACACCGATTATTGAAACTCCAGTTAAAACTCCAAATACAATATATCGCGTTTTATCCTCAATTGTAGATTGTCCAGCAAACATAAAATAAACGAAAATATTTCCAAATAGCAAACTAAACCATAAAAAATAAATTAAATAATGTTTCATGCTCCATTCCTGCGTCTATTTTTAATCAATTAGACGTTTAATACCTGCATTGTAGCATAGCCCAAAATATTCCAGAATTTCTCGCAATTGTGTTACTGTCAGAGTTGACAGTTAAAAAATTACCTTGTCCAGTCCAAATAACTAAAATGATAAACAATCAAAAAAGTTAAAATTGTAATAATTTCACTATAAAATATTTATTTACCTGCTGCGGCAATTCCTAGCAAAGTTGACATTAAATATAAAGACCAATTTGTTGGATATAAAAAGAGGGCCACGAATAATCTTCAAAGTTAATAAAGAAGTAAATCATTAAAACATTACATTAACATTGTATTTAAATTGCGGATCAAATAATTGTGTCACTTACGTGTAGACTATACCACCTAAGAACATGGACCACTTGGCGGTTAAAATTGAAATAAATAGCGGAGCAATCCAATTAGCGGCGGCGAATACAACGTATACAATTGCCAAACTTTAACAAGTACAATGAATAATTAATTTTTATTTTATAATTAGCAGACATTACATTCTTATAAGTTTTCTTGTTCTCATTTATATTCACCTGATAAAACCGCTGCCTGTAAAATCACTATGTTCGTCGCTAAAACTGTCAAGAACTGTTTGCTGCAATTGAACAAAATAAATATATTTTTAGATATCGTCACCCTAATGAGAAACCAGCGTAACTCCACTTTTTTTCAAAAATGACTTTTTGGTTCCATCTAGTGGAGA
>JAQGAZ010003281.1:0-12412 GCA_034692225.1 Polydesmus complanatus
GGCGTAAAAGGCACCTGTTTTACAATGCACTGTCTTATCTTTTATTTATTTATTGACGTACAGGCCAACACAAACTGCACAAAAATGACAAATGTACGGAATTGTTTATTTTATAATTTTTTATTATTATTACATCGTATTATTACCTCGTATTTAAATACGAGTTTATAAATTTAATTACGGTATACTGTACATGCACTGTAGTATAATATTATACACTGCACAACAGGTTCTTTATTTTTTTTTTAATTATCGATCCCCTCGTTTTTATGCCTAAACTACTCCACTTCTAATGTCGTCAGAGTTTGGAATTTATTTTTTCATTCACACAAGTGTAAAAATAAATTCTAAAATTCACATTTTGACGAAATAAGAAGTGGATTTAGGCATGTATAAGACCGAGCATAAAAACTTAATCGCAAAATCTCTACGTAGTATCAGCTTGTTTGATTAAATTATCGTTTCCCATTGAATCAGTTCAAAAAAAAATAATACTGTACATGGTATTACCGTAATAAAAAAAAAGCCGCATCGATCTCTTCCGCGAATATATTTTACTTCTTCAGGTTTTAAAGTTAAAAACCTTTGTTAGTAATTAAAATTACCTTGGTTGTTAATATCATAATTATCAGCTGATTAAACATACGCTGAAGTTGCATAATTTTAATCAGATTCTTATAGTTTTGAAATAGCCGCTGTTGATTGACGTCACAGATCGCCTTGCCTATTTTTTTGTTTGTTGAGTACGCTAGAATCTCCAAGATTCCGGGATCAACTTAATCAATTGTTGTCTTCATCTGGTCATCAATATGCGTGCGTCACTTCAAAATTATAGTTTCTAACGCAACCATGAAATTTACTAGTCAGTTATAAAAATAGGGTTTGTTTACTTCTTGAGCGATTGCAATGGCGAGCGTGTCCCAACCAAATCAATTGCATTCAACTGTTGAACTCGCGGTGTCATGCAGGTAATTGAAAGGGTTAAAATTTATCATTTTGATTTTGCTAATTCTTTTGATAATTATGCTTGTTTAGAAACTTACTCGATACAGACGTTTTTTCTAAATCTGATCCTGGTAACTATTTTAATTCACGGGATAATAACAATGATTTGAATTGTTTGTGTACATTGAATGCTATTAATTTCAGCCGTCGTACTCTTTATGAAACCTTATGGCCAACAACGCTGGGTAGAAGTTGATCGTACGGAAACAATTATTAATACTCTTAACCCAGATTTTGCCCATAAATTCGTTGTGAAATACATGTTTGAGGAGCTTCAAAAACTGAAATTTCAAGTGTAAGGATAACATTATGCAATGCTTTTACTTGAAATTGCGTGTTTAATATTGTTTTTTTTTAAAAAAAAAAAAATTGTGTAGGTATGACATAGATGGACCGTCTCGCAAATTGGAGGATCATGTAAGAATTGTCACGATCTACAGTACTTTATTATAACTCTCGATTGAGAAAAGTTTCCTTGCAAAGCAGAAAGCCAATTTTGTCTTTTTAGTACAAATAGTTCTCATCAAGTTGAAAGCAAAATTCGTTTAGTTTTCATGTTGCAAAAGCTTATAAAAAAAAGCCCACATAAAAGTTAGTAAATAATACAATATTAATTAAATCACAAAAATGGTTTTCTTTTATAACGTCGAAATAAATGAAGTTTATTGGCCTTGAGTTTTTATTGACAATTTTAATAATTTTGCTAAAGGATTTTCTCGGAGAAATGGAGTGTAACTTAGGAGAAATCGTTTCAAGTGGAACTTTAGAACGTAGTTTAACTAATAACAGGTACGGTCGACGATTAAAAAGCTATAATTTAATTTTATAAGTATAAGATTTATTTTAATTTAGACGTACGGGTACTATGAGAGGGACAATTTTAGGTAAAATCAAAATATTTTTCATGATGCAATTTATTTTAATTTGAAATTTATTTTAATATTAAAATGTAGTAACCTCTGAAGAATTGCCGATGTTCAAAGTGAGTAATATTACGTTTTCGAAATGATTCAGAAAATTGTCATTGAATGAAGCCAGTTGCAGGTGGATTACACTTTTAAATTCATCGGAAAGCATTTAGACAAAAAAGATTTTTTTGGAAAATCAGACCCTTTCATCACTATTTCGAAATCCAACGAAGACGGAAAGTTCGTTGTTGATGCATTTCATTTTTGTAACTTTATTTTGAATTTTATTTGTTTTTTTAAATTTTTAAGATTTATTGTTGTTCATCGTACCGAGTTCATAAAGAACAACTTAAATCCAACGTGGAACCAGTTTACTATTTCTCTTCAAAACCTTTGCAATGGAGACGAAGACCGGTAATTCAAATTTAAATTTAGTTTAAAAAAAAAATACAGTATTTATATTATTTTTTTGTTTGCTTTCTAGGAATTTGAAATTCGAATGCCATGATTGGAATAATTCGGGAAGTCATTCTTTCATCGGAGAATTTTTTACAACAGCTAAAATACTTTCAAAAGGAGTTTGCGAGAGTAACGAATACGAGGTAAATGAATTATTACGATTTTAGTCTTGTATAAAACTGTATTTAAATAATAAATGTAATGCTCTTAAATATAGCTCATAAATTTATCAAAGAAGAATAAAAAGAAAAACTACAAAAACTCTGGGGAGGTGAATTAGTGGTTGCCATTGTTTTGAAAGTAGTTTATTTCATAAATTAATTCGTAGATTTGTCTTGTTCACTTTGCTAAAGAACAAAGATTTACATTTTTGGATTATGTTCGAGGAGGGCAAGTTTTTAAATTCTATATCGTTTCAAAATGTAATTGATGTTTTTTTTTTTAAAAAAAACTTTTAATCAGAACAAATTTAAACTGCTTCATTGCTATTGATTTTACCGCGTCAAATGGAGATCCAAGATCACCTCAATCACTACATTTTTTTGGTAATGGATTTTCAAACCCTTACATCAGAGCGCTCACTGCGGTAGGAGAAATTATTCAAGATTATGACAGGTATTTTAAACCTATAACTTTAGATTCATCTGTTTAATTGTTGTAATTAAATGATGTTATTATTATAGCGATAAAGCATTCCCTGTTTTGGGTTTTGGGGCTAAATTGCCACCCGAGGGGAAAGTTTCACACGAATTTTTTGTTGTAAGGTTTCATTTATTAATAATTAATATTTATGTCAGTATTTTAAAATGTTATCTATTTGAAAGAATGGAAATCCAAGCAGTCCATTTTGCAACGGTGTTGATGGCGTGATTGCAGCTTATCGCAATTGTTTGTCTCAAGTGACATTGCACGGGCCAACGAATTTTGCTCCTGTCATTAATCATGTAGCTCGCTTTGCATCAGCTCATCAGCATGGAGAGCATTACTTTATTCTACTAATAGTGACAGATGGAATTATTACTGATATGCCTCAGACTAAAGAAGCTATTATCGATGTATGTAATGAAACTTACGAGTTTTTACTACAATATTCACTTGTTTGATTACTTTACGTTAATATCAGAAATAGAATACTCTATTTTAATTTGATATTTTCAAAGTGATTTAACTATTAAATGTTGAATTGTTTCTAAATTTTTGTTTTACCGATAGTGCTGCCGTTTACCAATTTCGATTATTATTGTTGGAGTAGGATCGGCTGATTTTGAAGGTTTTTAAATTTATAATAATAAATATACTTAACGAAAACTACTTTTTTTTTAACGTAAATTTTTTAATGTGTAGCTATGGACGAATTAGACGGTGATGTAATCAAGCTAAATTACAAAGGAAGAACTGCGGAAAGAGATATTGTTCAAGTAGGTTTTATTGAAATTTTTTGAATTTTAAAATGATTTAAACTGTACAGTTCTAGGAATTTTTTTTATATAACGCGCTAAATTTTGTAATTTTTATTATTAGTTTGTGCCATTTCGGGAATTTGAAAAAGATGCTGAACCTTTGGGAAGAGCGAACTTAGCTAGAGCGGTTTTGGCCGAGTTTCCTCATCAGTTTTTAACGTATATGAAGATGCGGAAAATTAAACCTAATGAAGCTAGAGTTGAAAATCATCTCTTACCACCTGATCCCAACAGCTTATAAAGTCAGTCTCTATCACTTTTATTTTTCTTCAATTTTTTTACATTCCTCTACAAATTTATCGTTTTTATTTACAACGATTACTACAACTTTTTAAAAAGATTTTCTACCAAAGTAGCAAGTTAGAGTGCATATACAAGCCGAGACTATCCTTCGCTTGAGTGAGAGTCAAACTAAACGATTTTCAGATACGAATTATATTATCATTGTTTGGATCGCCAATTGAAGTATTTTTAGAAAGTTTGTAAGTTGTTGACGCAATGACTTTGTTCGGCTTATCGCTTTTCTGTCTAAAGTTTAAATCACCAACGTGACCCTAGGAAAGGTTGTAGGGTTTTGAAAAGACACATGCAAAGTTAGTTGATATTTTAATTAAGGTGAATATAAAAGTATTACTGTTTGTTGATTCATTTTTTTTTTATATTTTGTTTTTGTTTGGAGAAAAATTTTAAGTAATTACCAGTTATTAATTTAGCAATTTATTTTAACGGCTTAGTTCACTCTGGCTTGTTAAGTTGTTAATCTTTGAATATGTGCCAAACTCTCGCTTTAACTATTTAAATGTGCGAAACTTATTCAGTATTTTAATCCAAATAAGCAATTATTTAATAGACTTTATAAAAGCAAATAAGCTCTAAAAAATACAGTATTTAAAATCAAAGAACAAATATATGAAAATTTTATTGCTGATACCGGTACCGATAGATTATGAAGTGTTTTTTTTATTAATTATAATACAGCATCACAATTGAAATTTTAGATTATTAGCATCAAATGTAGGTAAGTTTATTTCCTCGTTCTAATGCTTAAGTCCACTTTTGTCATAGTTCGGACTTTGGAATTTATTTACATCAGTGTAAAAATAAATTCCAAATTACTTTGACGAAATAAGAAGTGAACTTAAGCATAAGAATTGGGGGGAAAAGCTTAACCGCAAATCTTTAATATCATTTGTAACGCTTGTCACCTTAAATTTTGTTTCCTAACATTGTACAAGTATAACAGATTAAGATGAAAACCATCAAGTGCTCAAATTTTCTTATTACAAAACTATTATGACAGTTTTACTCTATTTTCACTTTTCTATACATTATTGAAAATACGTGAAAATAGCTTATTTGGTGAAAAGTTTGACATTTGCTGTTTTGCTCAATTATTGTTTAGAGCAGAAATTGTAAAATTATTTTCTAAACCTAATACAATCACATCCTTATTGATGAAGTTTTGTTTACTAGCTTATTCTCATTATATATCTCATCTTACTTTCTAAAATCAATATTGCCAATATTATTATTATATTGTATTTACATTTAGTTTTTTTAATTTTTTTTAATTGTATATTTTTGCTATATTTTATACAAAAATATTTTAATTGCTTTTGATTTTAAATATTTTTTTTTATTTCATTTTTTAAATTAACAACAATTTATCAGGTAGCCTTTTCGCCATAATTTCTAGATTAATTTTTAAAATAAACTCGTTCTTACAAATTTAACTGTAGACTATTATCCTTGCCACAATTATTATATGCACTGTACAAATTGTTTTTACTTTGGGTAAACCGTTTGCTGTTTAAAATAGTAATGCAATTTATCAATTACCTGTACAGTACGCTATTAAAATCTACCTTTTTGTATTTATTGATCAATTATTACCGGTAATTATTTTTTTTGAAAATAATGGGAGCTGCAGGTAATTTTAGCTTACAATATTTACTTCACTTTATGTATTAGTCGTTATTTTATTACTTTTGCTTATAAAGAAAGGAATCTTTTTGGATTAAAAAAAAAAATTAAATTCGATTTAGCAAAAAAATTCTGATCGAATAAATTGCAGTAAATAATCTATTAAATTTGCAGCCTTAAATTTTCAATACCGGTATTTTAAATATAGCAAGTAGAATAATGTATTCATAAAAATTTATTATGTACACTAAAAATCTACTAAATTTTTAAAACTTTTACTACTGTTCTGAGTGTTCAAGAATTATCGTGTTATTTGGTGTTCTTAATTTAAATTTGTTGCCCTATTTGTCTGACCAATCGAGATGTTTTTGAAACAATTTTAATCAGCAATGGATATCGTATTTAATTCCCCAATTAAGAAAGTGGTTGCAATTTTTTTCTCATCTATTTAACACATGTTATAAAGTTAATTGCGCGCGCAATGACTTAATTAATTTCAATTTACTTTTGAATTGACTTTTGGAATTGTTGCCAACGAGTGAAAGCAATTAAAATGTGAACACGAGTTCTTGCTAACCATTCCAACAAGTATTAACTGACCTAAAGTAGGGGTCACGACCCCCATTTATATAGAAAGAATAGTTGCGAGATTGTAAAAACTAAAGGAGAAAATTATTTGCACTAGAGCTATGGCAACTACGAGGTTACATTCTCCCTTTCCATGTTGATATTCTTTTTTATACTCTATTTACTGTTTACATAATGGCTGTGCATTTTGGTACCGTTCGATGTTCTCCGTTAAATTTAAAAAAAAAAATACTTCGCAATTGACGACTGGAAATTCGTTTTCACTTTAGAGATTCAAAAATATGTTCTTGCATATTATGTAAAAAAAAGAGTAAATGTAATGTAAATAAGTTTGTAGTTTTAAACCATAAGCACAATTACAATACTTACTTTTTGATTTTTTCTTGATTTCTGGAAACTATGAATGAAAAACGATTCATCAGTAAGATCGATGTTTATTTAAACTTAAATTCGAATTGCAGTTTCTTAGTTTAATCGAAGTCCATAATAGCTTTCAAACAACCATAATGTGATTGGCTCAACAATGAATTTTTTTTTTACATTTTGTTTGTAATCATTATTAAAAAAACATTTTCTCTGCTTACATGTCTCCCACAAGTTTCGTTAAGGAGCTAAATAATCAAATTTTATTGGAAATTTCAAAGAAAACCGAATAAAATAATTATTGTGATATTATCATAATAATACGAGCATAATAATAATAATACGTATAATCATGCGCCAGTATTACACTTTTTATTATGGAATTATCTATGAACAAATTTTTTCATTTTCTTGAAAGTTGTAAAAAAAAGCAAACCTGGAGATTTGACTACAGTACCGGTATGTGTTGTACCTTCCAATTTTTCAACTGGAATAAAAATGCATGTTAAACAGTTGGGTGTTAAATTTACGTTAAACTCAAATGTATTCGCATACAAATCTTTGTATCTAATGCAGTCAAAAGTTAAAACTCGTAACGGTACTGGAAATTTATTGTGTTCGCGTTCTACTCAAGTCTTGCCGTGTATTGTTCTACTAATTTAATGGTTGTGTGAACATGTCAGTGAAACTAAAATTTTAACTTTCGACTTAATTAAATCCGTTTTCTATTCAATTTTGGAAAAAGATTATTGTAATTGAAAGTAACAGACAGGTATTGGAATATAGCTTTTAAGTTTATTGTATGACACTTAAACTTTTCAAATGAATAAGTGAGTCGGTAACTTGTTTTCTGGTATTTATTTACTTATTCTGAGTTGCTTTTTCTTCCGGATAGCGGTTTCTATCCAATCGCGAGCCTATAATAATTGTCACTTTTGATGAGTGGCAAAGACAGAAACGACGAACATCACTTGACTGTGAACTTTCTAATAGTTAAAGTCTTGTGTGAAAGAGTTTCAGAACGATTACACGAACATTCAATTTCTTCACTGACTACAGCGAAGGAACTAAAATTAACAAGTGCAACGCGCTAAATATACCGTAGTTGTCGCACAATTAATACTGTAGAAGAAGGAGAGGAGTGAAAAACTGTAATATTAATAATTGTGATATCATTATGGAATTTCGAGATAAGAATGATGGATGTTTTATGATGTCAATTTATCTTTAAACATATACCCCGTATCAAGTAAGTTTATTTATTATAACTTATTAAGGACGTGTCTGCTTTTAATTGATCGGTTATTGACATTACGGATTAATTCAATTCATTCTGACATACAAAACAAAACAAAAAATTTTTTAAAGTAAAATTTTACATTTTTAATACCGTAATACAGTATAATAAAATAGTTTGACATTTACTTTCATGCGCATAAAATATTTTTTTGGCCAAATCAAGCTGCGTCAAATTGTTAATGTGTTGCATCTCAAATATTGTTTAGTCTATGAAAGTTTATTTAATATTCTAGTTTATTTATAAGATCCTTTCTTTCCTTTCAGTTTATATTAATACTCAACTTGTAACAAGATACAATATTGTTTTGTTTAGAAATGAGAATAAGGAGGGGGAAAGTTGATTTATAATAACAAGTGACATTTACTAGTCATTACGATTAATATTTAATTAAACAAATTTATAGACAGCGAGAATGAATTTTTTTATTTTATTACATTATTTCTAATTCTTAAATAGAATAAATAAAAAAATGTATCATAAATATTGATAAGAAAAAGGGATTCTGTATCATAGCAAATGGTCATTAAATACTGTACTGGTATTTAATATTATTTATGCCCCTTGTGAACGAATCAAAAATCGTTTAGAAATGAGTTTAAGTAGAAGTAATTATTTAACTAATTACAATAACAGGGTAGATTAGCATTTTTTTTTTTTCATAAGATAATTTTTTAAAAAAAAATATTTATTTTTAAATAGAACTAAATTTACGAAATTTTTCTTAATCTTTAACTTGCCTTAAAAGCAGGAAAATACTGTATCGTATATACATATATTTTTTAAATTGGAGTATTAAAATAAAAACCATTTTTTTTTAATGAAAAAATCAATTAAAAAAATGTCTTTTATCGGTTTAAACTTTAAAATTTAATTAAATCAATAGTAAATTTAAAAAAAAATTCTAATTAAGTGATAAAGATTGGTAAAGAATTTAAAATTTGATGCAACTATTTTTTAAAAAAAGTTATGTCACACCTTTTTCATACTTAATACGGTACTTGTAACTATTTGTTAAATTCACACTTTGTTGATAATAGGTTTTATTTAAAAAGCAATAAATTTTACCCTTAATAATCAATCATTTTATAGCATCAAACGTACACTATGACTTAATCTGGCACTCTTTATTACATTTCCAGTAAGATCTAACCTGTGAAGTGCAATATTTATACAGATAAACATTAAATTCATCTTTTTATCGACACCTTTATTTTTGATATTTAAACTGTTACTTTCGTTATTACTTGCAGATTTTTTTTTTAAAGAAACGTTTTTCATTGGGCAATGCTATTTCCCAACAATTTGACAACAGTTTTTCATTAATATTCCGGAAATGGATTTTCGATATTATTTCTCGTCATTTCAAAATTTAATTTTATTACTCAGTATTATCTTCTTCTGTATAATTCCGATTAATGATGGAGTTGTTCTCCCATTACCCACTTCTATTGGAGAATCATTCGAATTTGGTAACGATCACTTTTTTTTTATTTAAAATTTAATGTTGCGGAATATCCAACTACTACCGTATAATATTATTTTTATTGTGCTTTTCTCTCATTATCTCATATACGGTATATTAACATTATACTACTGTATATACGAGTACAATAATATAATTTTGAATATTTATACTTAATTATTTATTCCATCTCTACTTCTGAATTTAAATTTAAACGGAAATGATTAACTTCAGGGGATCACTAATCTTATGGTTTGGTTAGTTATTTCTGGCACGGATCTTCCCATCTGTTTCTACTGTATTATTTGTTTAAAAATTTTTAAACACATGACATCGCGTGGTTCTTTGTATTCCCCGCTGTTTTCTGAGTTCGGCCAATCAATGCAATTTAGATGGGAAAGTAAAGACAAACAAAAGGTTTATGGTGAAAATCTTTTTACGAATTTTGAAGTCAATTTCATGTGGTTTCAAAGCGAAATAAAATATGGATTTTTTTTTGAAGGGCAGTTTTAAAACTTTTTGGTAATATTTTTTAGTTGGACATTCCGTATAAAATCATTACAAAATCATTAATTATTATATAATGGTGTATTTTTTCACTTTTAGATTTACAAATTACTATTCCATACACAATAATATTGCCAGCATTTATAGGCAAGCGTCGCCGCCGACGTAGAAATAATTTTAAAAACACGGAAGATGATGAAAATGAGTATTGGTCGTATTTTAACCAATTGATATCCCAATTCGACACCACCACGAAAGAAGGAGTGGTGTATTCCAGATTATATTCTTTATTTGCTTGGATGGGTTTGGAAGACAACGAGTGCCAAAAAAGATTACTTTGTCTTCTTTCTCAAGATCCAAATAAATATTCACCATTAAGTGATATCGTCTTTCAACACCTAGATCCGTAAGAAAAATTAAAAAAACTGAATAAATTCGCGCAACAATTACGGTAATTGTTTTTTTTTTCCAGGAGGCGGGATTTTATTAACATAATCGAAGTGGATGATGTCTTAATAAACCGACAAAAAGGTGTCAATTGGCAGTATTTTGAATTTTACGAAGCTGAGAAAAAGGGATTTTTCCCTGGAACTAATTGCACCCACGAAACCTTGTCATGTAAAACCAATCCTGACGAATCAATTGATTGGAATGTTATGAGAGCATTTCGCGCAATCAAAGAATTTGCAAATCTTAGTTTTAAATAAGCTATAGGCCTACTGTAGGTGCATTTTGTAGTTAACAAGTTGTTTTATATTCTTTTCTTTGACGCTATTTCAGTATTGGGTTTTTTTATTTTATTTTAAGGGATTGAAAAATGTTGTTTCGTAGGCTATATATTTTTTTCGTAAGCAATTTCAGTACAGTATTTGATTTTATGGGATTGAAAAATATTTCAAATAAATTATTATTCATATGGATGAAATTATTATCACATGCACTGTAGCTAATTATAATATTACGTAATATAGGTCTACATGTAATGCGCATATGAACAGAAGCGTTCATAAATTAAACATGTTGATCGGTACTTTAAAAAAAAAGGATTATTAAATTAGGATATAGGGGAATCGGTAATCAAAGGTCTTTTAATTTAAATTTTTTTTTTATTTAAATATATTTTGGGTAGACCTACCCTCAAACAATATTTTCCCCAAGGGTTCACGCAGCATAATATTATTATAATGTACAGTAGCACATGGAGTAGGCCTAATAAGTGAAAATGTTATGCTGGAGTTTTTGATCCGTTTTCGGTAATGGGTGAAAATGTTATGCGTTTTGTAGTTTTTAAACGAAACCAATAAAATACGATTACTTGTATTAAAACATCTGTTTTGCATCTTTTCTATTCAGAATTTTTATTCAACCGTAGTGAATAGGAGCTACCTTACATCTGCAGGGCAATTTTTAAAATATCCCTTATTCTATTCAAATACTGTATTATAATATTTAAAAACCACATTTGTTTTGTACAAAGATAACAAACAAGTTACTTTTGTATTATTTAAAATTTAAAATAATGTATATTTTTGCATTATTAAATGGACTTTACAATTATTTAAAATAAAGCGGCAAGGGGTCAAAGAGCAGACCGGATCTGTCTGCTACATTATGATTCATCATCAATGTTGCCCGTCGGGTACATAGGAGTCGCGTTGTAAATGGGTTCGCACCAGTTGCAATTGAGGTAGGTCAGATTGCTCGTTAGACTTTCGTACAAACTTACATTATTCGGTAAATATAGCGACGTAGCCATATCTTTCTGATAATCTCTAACCACTTTCCATAAATCTTGAACGACATCCGGATAATCATCGGCCACATCGTTACTTTCGGTCGGATCAGCTGACAAGTTCAAAATTTTACTTTATTATTATAAAAGAGAATCTTTGTATTGTGTTTCGTGTGATAACTAACCGGTTATGTTATAAAGTCGGTAAGGTGGATAGTTAGGGACGTCATAAATGGTGAGGACTCCGCCGCAAATAGTGGAATACATTCCAGTCACTTGTTCGGGTGTCACTTGAGTATCCGGTAATCCGGCTTTTCCGAAAATCAATTTCCAATCTCCAACCCTGCGTCGTGAATAAAGGTAAGAAATATATTTTTTATTATTATAAATTAATATAGTAGTATACAAACATTTTGGATATGTTTCTACTTACCGAATCGCTCCAGTCAGGTTATTACCGTTGAATTCCATATTGTAAACAAATTGTGTTCTGGGTGAAGTTTCGTTTAGCGTAATGGCATCCCAAACGTCCATTCCATCAAGACCTTCCTCTGAAATTATACAGTACCGGTACTGTGTATAACTCGATCATACTCACATTATCAGAATTACGCATACAGTATAGCCTATAACGCGAACCTAATCAAGCGCAGCAATATTTAAGAATTTTTTGTTGGGCATAATTTTACAGAATGGATCGTGTGT
>JAQGAZ010003282.1:0-12411 GCA_034692225.1 Polydesmus complanatus
TTTGCAGGAAAAATCGTTCATTATGATAAAATCGTTCATTATGATAAAATCGTTCATTATGATAAAATCGTTCATTAAAATGAGTAAATCGTTCATTAAATGAGTAGATCGTTCATCAAATTCATTTTATGAGTAGATCATTCATCACTATGAGTAAACCGTCCGTTTAACGAGAGTAGATCGCTCATTTGATGAGCACACCGTTCATTTGATGGAAAAATCGATCATTATGAGAAAATCGTTCGTTATGAGAAAATCGTTTGTTATGAGAAAATCGTTCAATATGAGAAAATCGTTCGTTATGAGAAAATGGTTTGTTATGAGAAAATCGTTTGTTATGAGAAAATCGTTCAATATGAGAAAATCGTTCGTTATGAGAAAATGGTTTGTTATGAGAAAATCGTTTGTTATGAGAAAATCGTTCAATATGAGAAAATCGTTCGTTATGAGAAAATCGTTCAATATGAGAAAATCGTTCGTTATGAGAAAATCGTTCATTTGATGAGCAAATCGTTCATTTGATGAGAAAATCGTTCGTTAAATGAATAGTTTATTCATCAAATGAGCAAATCGTTTTTCATAAAAGGTAAACGGTTCGCCTTAAAACAATAACTTATTACTAAACATTGTATTTTGAAAATCAATCACTAAAATTTGATTTTTGTTTGTTTGTAGGGCTGATAATAATGGCGGTGGCAATGGTTGGGAGTGGGCGTACCCGATGGTTTACGGGTTGAGCGCAGTCTTCTATGTCCAAGTTGAACACAACCAAACATTGCGAACCACAACTACGACCGAGTAGTAGGAGTGAACCTGCACTTGCTTCCAATCAACAATAGACCAGACGCTATTTCCTTATGCACCATCGACACCCGCCTAAACTACCGACCAATAAACGTAATTATAAGAAAATTAACGTTAGCGTGAACCATATTAATGTTTAAGACGTCATGCATCTAGGGCAGCAGCTGGGCGATCTGGGTATGCAACGTTGTTTTCGGGATGGCGCGCCAATTGGGATTTCAAAACACCCACTTCCGGTTTTCTTTGGCTATTCGATTCCATAATTGGAATAACGTACAGGTAAACCATTTTTATTTTTTTAAAAAAAAAAAATAATAAGTTTACGGTATTTAATTTTTTTTTTTTAAATTAATTTAAAAATTTTTTAGTACTCTGCCGAGTAAGTTTACTCGGCAGAGTAGGTCTACTTAATAATGTTCTCGGGCATAATTATGCACTTGCGACACGCATGCGCCAAGTTTATTTAAATTTTTTTTTTTTTTTTTTTGAATTGATTTAAAAAATTTTAGAACTCGAACGAGTAGATACACTCGGTCATTCTACTCGGCCGAGTAAGCCTAATAGGTAATGTACTCGCCCATAATTATGCGCCAAGTTTATTTAATTTTTTTTTTTTTAAATTGATTTAAAATTTTTTAGTACTCGGTCGAGTAAGCCTATTCGGTCATGTAATCGGTCACATGAACCTGCGACGCGCATGCGTCACGTGCTAATAGTATACGTCAAGAATGTTTTTTGTTTAAAAAATAACTAAAGAGAATGCGTTCCAATGTAGAACAAAATACGTTCCCGCAAGGCATGTTTTCCACTTTACCAAAATAATTATATTAAAGAAGTGCCGCGCGCTTCCCAAAGAGGGAACACTGGATACGATGATAAAAACAACTTCTTTCTTTAAAACACCGACAACCCTTATATAAAAATACGCAACGAACAAAACCACAATCCCAGAGATATTCAAAGGCACCTGCACCGCCACTTTCCTTCAGATCCGCAACTATTTCTTCCATCGAGCGGCGTCAACTTTGATACAAACAAACCGGACTCTCGTTCAATTCCACAAAAAAACCTCAGAAAAAAAAAAAACTATAAAACTAAAGTAACTAACTAAAAAGAGAGAGACTCGTGCGAAACTCCATCGGATGAACATCTCAATTTCTTTGCTCTCGTCTATTCGTTTCCGAAGCCACTCCGGGGTAATCTTAGATAGGGCCTTTCGGTCCGCTAGGGTTTCCCCCCGACACAGGTATATCCAGAAAAAAATTTGTAATGGCGGAGCCAGGTTTTTTCAAGTGAGTAAAACATAATTTTTTAATTAAATAAATAAAAAATTTCCGATTTTTATATAAAAAAAAAAAAAAAAACACTCAGTGACCCGATCACGGGAAAGGATGAAATTGAATGCCGCTAAGCGCGGCGTTTCTTCCGCCAAAAACATTCCCCTGTCATCGTTATTGGAGGGAAGCGCGAGAGAGAGCGGCTCAGAGGAGAAGTTACACCGAGAATGATGACGTAGGGAGCGACTACGCAGCGCTCTTTACCACGCTTTACTTCGCTCGCTTTCTTCGATTACGTCACCAGCGCTACATTATTATTTTTTTGATTATTGTCAAGAGCAGCGTTCCATAATTTATTCGCCGCACGTGTGTAGTTAGCGCATGCGCTGTACGGGCGTTTAACTCTATTCTTCCTTTCCTCACTTCATAGGGCACTGCATGGGCTTTTTTCTACTTCATTTGAACATGTTTTATTAAAATGTTACCGTACAATTTTAAGGTTAAACTCTTTAATAAAAATCAATTTAAATTTTGTGTTGTAGCGAGGAGGAAGTGAGGGCTTACGAAACCGGAAGAGCCAATGGTCGACAACTGAACCTCATTGCGGACGAATTCGATTTCGTTTATGACATAAGGAGAAAATTAAAAGTAATATTTTTTCTCGATTAAATCGATTAATTAATTTTATTGATTGATTGGGGGTTTTTTTTTTTATAGAGTGGGGATTTCTGGAAGGAATTTATATGCGGTGCCCTAACCACCCTAATCATCTTATACTGCGTTTTATACTGCTAATTAAGTTTTTATAATTATGATTTTTAAAAAAATTATTTGTAAATTATTTTGTTAAAATCATGTAAAAAAATAATACTCAGGGAATTAAAACTGTTTTATAAGAGAAAATAAAGTATTTCGATTTAATTTTAAAATAGGGCCTATTCATTAAAAAAAAAAAAAAAAATTCGAAAAAATTCGAAAAATTTAATCAAAAAAATTTAAAAAATTAAAAAATTTTTTTTTTTTTTTTTTTAAAGAAATTCGAAAAATTAAAAATGGAAATTTTAACGCCCACCACATTCATATAAACCAATAATCGATAATTATTATTTTTAAATAAAATTATTTAAAAAAAAATTGAGTTAGTTTTACCTTGCACAGAATATTACACATATTTATCGTTGATCCGTTCATTTGATCCTTTGAACAACTTTTCCTACGTCATCATCCAATTGAGCGCCTGATCCGTTCTTTGATCCGTTGATGAGTTTGATCCTTCATCGTCCAATGAGCGCGAATAGCCGATTCGTTTTTATCCATTTTCACGTCAATTAATTAAAATCTAAGCGACAACACGTACACCTGGTTAATCACCCATATATTTACCGCTAATTTCCATTCACACGTTGCACTAATTACGCGCATAATTCTAATTATTGCGGTGACATGTTGAACGATGACGCTCGGTGAATTTGAAATGGCACCCGGCAAGTACTTCTCCCTTCACAGCAGAGACAGAATTATAGATCCATCGACAGGCACAAATAAATCCACGGCGATGTTCCCTGAACATTCATTAAACACGGCGAACTAAATTTAATTACTGCGATTAATTAATTATTAATTTTTAAACGATAAAGAAGAAGCGAAACGACGAGATTTGTAACGGACGCCAAACGATAACATCGAAATTTTATCTCTGACATCACTGTATTTGTAAATATAAATTCAATTTTAAATCTTAAAACTTTTAATTTTAAAAATACTTTATGAATAAAATACATTTTTTAATTTAAGAGATAAAGAAAATAATTACGCGTATTAATATTTACGTATTTTTAAGAAAGCGTATTCCGTCGTTTATGAATGCTCCTCCTTAAGCCGACAACACTGTCGCGCGCATTAACCGACCGCTAGACTAACGTTTTGAACGCAACCTCCTATAGCCGTAATGAGCAGCTTCTTCTCTTCCAACGCACTATTTACATTGGTAGTAGCGTTCGGAAACTAAGTCTCACGTCATCACCGTACAAAATGTTTTCGTTAACACGGGTCAATCGAAATCGATTACGACAACGATATCGATAATATCTAAACGCGGTTTTATGATTCTTGTCGTTTTCAATTCTTCTGCTGCTGCTGCTCTCGTTAATTAAACGTGTGAAAATATTAACTTTTAATTCATTACAGTAATTAAATTTAGTTCGCCGTGTTTTATGAATGTCCAGGGAACATCGCCGTGAATTTATTTGTGCCTATCGATGGATCTATAATTCTGTCTCGGCTGTGGAAGAGAAGTACATGCCGGGTGCGGGTAATGGTGGTTGCCGCTCTTTCAAATTCACCGAGCGTCATCGTTCTACATGTCAAAGTGCAGTGTGAAGTGCAAAGTGCATTTTAGCGCAAAGTGTGAATGAAAATTTGCGGTATATATGAGGGTGATTAACCAGGAGTATGTGTCGTCGCTTAAATTTTAATGAATCGACGTGGAAATGGATATAAACGAATCGGCTATTCGCGCTCATTGGACGATGAAGGATCAAACTCATGAACGGATCAAAGAACGGATCAGGCGCTCAATGGGACGATGGCGTAGTAAAAGTTGTTCAAAGAATCAAATGAACGGATCAACGATAAATGTGTGTGATGAATTGCAAGGTAAAACTTACACGATTTTTTTTTTTTCAAATAATTTTATTTAAAAATAATTATCGATTATTAAGTTATGTGAATGTGGTGGGCGATAAAATGTTCCGTTTTTAAAGGGGTTTTTTGGGAAGGTATTTGTTGAGTGTCAATTAAGCGTAAGCGCAAAATTCGAACGCGCGAAATTTGTCATTTTTTTTTTTTTTAGTTTTTGAAGATTTTCAAAAAAAAAAAATTCCTTTTTTCAATTTTTTGTGATTTAATTTTTTTAATTTTTTGTGATTTAATTTTTAATTTTTCGTATTTTTTTTAATTAATTGTGATTTAATATTTAGTTTTTCGAATTTTTTTTTAATTTTTTTTTTTGTTTTCTTTTAATTTTTTTGAAGTTTTTTAAAAAAAATTTTTTTTTTTTTTAATTTTTTGTGATTTAATTTTTCAAATTTTTTTTTAATTTTTTTTTAATTTTTTTTTAATTTCGATTTTTTTACGCATATATAATTTTAAAATAAATCGAAATACTTTATTTTCTCTTATAAAACATTTTTAATTCCCTGATTATTATTTTTTTTTACCCGATTTTAACAAAATAATTTTTTAAAAATCATAATTATAAAACCTTAATTAACAGTATAAAATGCAGTATAAGATGATTAGGGTAGTTAGGGCACCGCATATAAATCCCTTCCAGAAATCCCCACTCTGAAAAAAACCAATCAATCAATTTAATCAATCAATCAATTTAATCGAGAAAAAATGTTACCTTCAATTTTCTCCTTATGTCATAAACGAAATCGAATTCGTCCGCAATGACGTTCAGTTGTCGACCGTTAGCTCTTCCGGTTTCGTAAGCCCTCACTTCCTCCTCACTGCAACACAAAATTAAATTGATTTTTAGATTTGTATGGTAACATTTAAAAAAAACATGTTCAAAGTGCCCCTTGAAATGAAGCAGAAAAAGGCCCATGCAGTGCCCTATGAAGAGAGGGGTTGAAGAATGAGTTAAATGAGCGTACAGCGCATGCGCTAACTACACACGTGCGGCGAATGAGGAGCACGGCTCTTGACAATTCAAAAAAATAATGTAGCGCTTATGACGTCATCGAAGAAAGCGAGCGTAGTGAAGAGCGCTGCGTAATTGCTCCCTACGTCATCATTCGCTGTGTGGATTCCACTCTGAGCCGCTCTCTCGCCTCCTCCCTAGCGCTTCCTCCAATAACGGTGACTAGGGAATGTTGTTGCCGGAAAAAACGCTACGCTTAGCGGCATTCAATTTCACCCTTACCCGTAATCGGGTCACTAACCCCGCCCCCCCTTTTTTTTTATTTTTTTTTTATAAAAATCGAATTTTTTTTATTTATTTAATTAAATCGAATTATTTTTTATATTTATTTATTTATTTAAAAAAAAAATTTAAATTTATAAAAAAAAAAAATTTGTTTACTCACTTGAAAAAATCTGGCACCGCCATTTCAAATTTTCTTTGGATTTTAATCTTTTTCAAATTGAAGATATTTTTAAATTAAAGTTTTGTATTTTTTTGCGTAATAAACGCGGTAAAAAAAAAAAAAAATTAAGTGAGAGTTTGAGTAGAAAAGAAACGCTGCGAGGTCAATGGCTGATCTTCAGGGGAATGTGTTACTAGGCCAAGAAGATAGCGTGGGTAGACGAGAGAGAGCGCCACCTGACGACAACCGTTTCGCCCTTTAAAAAAAAAAACACCAAAAAAAAAAATAAACAAAAAAAAAATTTTTTTGTTTTTCCATATTTTTAATTACGGTATTATTTTTATGTAATAATTTAATTAATTGGCGTTTTAATTCATTTTTGTTTTCGTCTCGGTGACGTCATCGGCGTTTGAGCACCTGGGCTTATGACGTCATCGACGCTTCTTCAGCGCTGACTTTTATTCACCTGATACTGATGACGTAATCGTTAACTTTTCGAACGCCGCTACCTATTCCATAGCGCGTAGCTATATTCTCGCCTTATACATTAGGGAATAGGGAAGGGGCGTTCCAAACGTACAACTGCCTTCTACTCGGTTGCGTTCTTTGCGATGAAGACGCTGAGCAGCTGATGAGTCACGCGCCGCCATATTTGTTTATTTGTTTTTCTATTCTTGGTCTCGGTATTTATCATTACAGCGGTATTATTAATAAATTTTCGTATTGCGTTTGGTGGTTGATACTACATGACATTGTACTAGATAAGATCGTTTGAGGACGGAAAGTCTCGTCCTCGTTGTTTGTCTGTCATTTTATTGACGTCGCACGCGTTGACGTGACGTAAGGAGGTGAATGGGCACACCCTACCACTCAATAGCTCAATATTATCACTTTGAATCCTATGTTAATGATAGCTTTGAACGCATCGCAAATATTTACATAGTGTCTTATGGTAAACCATAACTCACTTTGAATCCTATTTTAATGATAGCCTTGAACGCATCGCAAATATTTACATAATGTCTTATAGTAAACCGTAACTCACTTTGAATCCTATTTTAATGAGAGTCTTGAACGCATCGTAAATATTTACATAGTATCGTGTGACAAACCATAACTCACTTTGAATCCTATTTTAATGAAAGCGCTGAACGCATCGCAAATATTTACACAGTGTTTAATGGTAAAGCATAATTCACTTTGAATCCTTTATTAATGAGAGTGTAGAACGCATCTCAAATATTTACGTGTTGTCTTATGGTAAACCATAACTCGCTTTGAATCTTTTTCATTTTTAATCTTTGTTTATACAATGTGGTGGTACAATGTGGTACTTTTCCTATGGGAAAGTATGACTCGCTTTGAAACTCTTTACAATTCCTCCTTTTTTTTTATGCTGTAAATTGTTGTAATGAGATGCAAAGCGAGAGCTATAAAAAAAGTGTTTTCACTCAAGTGTTAATTGTATCTGTGATGACGTAGGTGTTTGGCCTCGAGACGAGTGCTGCCGTATGTTGGGGGTCGTTGACCTCAGCTTTGAACAAGTGCTGAATGACGTCATTCTTCGCGTCACTGCGTGTTATGGCGCGAGAGGGCGCTTCGTCTCCCGTTTCATTTGACTGTAGGCTATAAGCAACGTAATGCGCTGACTTTATGACCGCTGCCTATTAATAACGTAATGCATTGGAGATACGCCTCCTATGCACCGTAGCAATGGCAGGCGGCGTTCAAAAAATAGGTCGAGCGTTATATAAGAGAGCGTTGTGAGGTGAATGGCACACGCAGACTAGGTCAATGCTATTTAGCGCTATAATCACGTGAAAGTGAATGGCACTAGGTCAATGGTACAATGCGGAAGCAGCGCCGCCTAGCGGTAGAGAAAGGATAAGTGAGAGTTATATTCTCTCTGCGCATGCGCGAACCTAGTTTGACGTCATCGTTCGTCGTTTTTTTTTTTTTTTTATTATTTTATTATTTTCTAGTGATAAGCGTATGGTATTTATTTTTAAGGAAATTCGAACTCACTTTGAATCTTTTTTTTTTTACTATACCGATACAGTAATAGTATTACAAGCGCCGAGTTTGCGAGGCATTAGGCCTACATTTATTTTGAATGACTAAAGTAAAAATGTTGGCCATCTTTACAACTTCCGATAACATTTTATTTTTGCGAAAATAATTTCGATGAATTTTTGGTTTGCGCCGGGTGGGAATTAAAGTTAGGGGCGGAAAGCGAAAATAGGTCCCAAACAAATTTTTAAAGAAAATAAATTTTTTATTATAAAAAAACAAAACAAAAGGTTACAAATTAATTATTGAATAAAAAACAAATTGAAATTTCAATCCCACTCGATCCATTGCGGATGGAAGGGCATTTGGAGCTGGTTGGGTTCCTGCCTCTCTTCCGGTGGGATGACGAACTCGTTCAGGTCCACCTTCCCCTCGTCGTAGGCCTTGAGGAAGTTTTCGATGCGAATGCGCATCATCTGCCGCTCCTTGCGTCCATTTTCTTCGGGGGAGCAGCGCAGTTGGGAGGGCAGGGAGGAGCAGAAGGGCCGCCGCACCCATCCCTCTTCTCTTCCGGTGGAGAAGGAGCAGCGGTAGGCGCTCACTTCTGGCTCGCTGTAGGCAAAGGGCTGGCGGGGGTAGACCGGATCCAAAGGGCTTCCGTCTGAGGTGGTGAACTGAGGAAAGGGCACTTCTGGCAGTGCAGCTGATTTTTTGGTGATGGCCCTGGGTTGAGGTTGGGGCTTAGCCTGGAACTGGCTGAGGACCGCGTTTTTATGCTGGGGCTTAGTCCCGGCCCTTTCGAACGCTTCTTTCGCTCGTTCATTAACTGCTTCCAGGTCCTAAACAAAAAAAAAAAATTAAAAAAAAAAAAAAATTGAACACTAAAGTTTAAAAATTGCTCACTGAAGTTTTGTTGCCGGTGTAAGGGCCAAAGTCGAAAAGGGCCAACTCGCAGTTCCACATGTTGATCGGTGAAGAATAAGAAGCGAAGGAAACGAAACTTTTATTAAGCTCAAAAGCAGCAGAAGGAAATGTGAGTTATGGCGGGAGAGTGGCGAGGGAGAGGCCTTATATAGGGCATGCAGGAGGAGAGGTGAATGGTGATTGGCCCTTTCACCTGTGGAGGTGGGTAGAGGTTAAGGTCCTTTTTGTTATCATTGGTCTTTTTTTTTTTTTGTTTGTAAAAAGAATATTCGCGAAGGAAAAACAATGCAATTCACACTCCTCTAAATTTCGTTATACCGACGCTTCACCTATTTCATAAGACGGAAACATTTTTAAGTGTACCCTAATTTTATTTCTTTCGTTTTCGTGAGTGTGGAATGTCATTGTTAATGCGCCAAAGGGAGTGGGACTTTTTTCTGTGGCAATTAATAAAAGGGCTTTTTGTTCTTAATTCTAGGTCACCGTGAACAGTGTGCTACAATAAATGATATATACGTAGTATTAGTTTAAATTTCCTCACTTCCGGTTTCTTCGCAGCGAAATATTTAATACTGATTGTAACGTGATTAAATGATCGGCGAGTTTTTAGTGCGTGTAGTTTAGTGATCAAAATTTTAGATTTTAGTAATCGATTTTAAGAGTAGCTGTTTAGTGTTTGTTTTTAGAGTTTAGTGATCGATTTTAGTGATTAATTTTAGGAGTTTAGTGGTGTTTTTTTTATTAAAGGGCAAAAGGTAAAGGATCTTTTTATACTAAAGGCCTTAAAAGAAGGTCACGTTGGGGAGAGAGGTAAAGGGCTTTTTTTTACATGGCTACTCATAGGGCCTTTTTTTTTCTTTTATTAAAAAAACAAACAAATAATAAACAGCGTTTCCTATACAAAATTCCATTTACGCGAGTTTTTAACTGATTAAAACTTGATTTGCGCGAGAGTTTATTTCGTAAAATTCCATTTGCGCGATGGTATTCGATTAGCGCTCTACTCGGTTAATGGCGTTTTCATATTAGGCATTCGTTTAGCGCCGCTATTTAACGACACTTATACCCCTCCCCCTTATGCTTATGACGTCATTTGATATACAGTACAGTATTATTATCAATTTTTTTTAATTTTATTTTAAATTTAGACTATTTACATAAAAAAAATTTTCTATTAATTAAAATTGGAACTTTGGGCTAGTCAAAATCATTCACTAAAAATAACCTAAAAAAAAAAAAAAAAAATTTAGCTGAAATTAATTAAAGTTTAGCGACTCTATTTGACTAAAACGTAGAATCGGGGTTTTCATAATTCAATTCATTTAGCTGGAAAATTAAAATTTTAAAAACGCAGAATCGGGGGTTTTTTAATAGTTTTAATAATTCGGTTCTTTTAGTGCTCCATTCACGTGATTAATTTTTCTTTTTAAAAATAATTTCAATTCAAATTAATTTTTTTTTTTTTTTTTTTTTGGCGCCATAAGTGAGGTGAAAAGAGCGGGAAATATATTTTTGATTTTCACTAGGGTGTGAAAAATGAAATTGTATTCGAAATTGAACCGTGTTTCTTTTTACGCAGAATTCCTGTAATTTCGTTACACCGACATTTTCACTTTTTCAATAAAACAAAACTAAACAAAAAAATTTAAGGGTGCACTAATCTTTTGTTTTTGTGAGTAGTAAGTAGTTTACAAATAGCATTGGAATTCAATGTTTGAATGAGAAGGAGAAAATGTCCGTAGGGAAGGTAGTGCGAGGGACTTTATGTCCGGGAATAATATAGCCAACAGCCAGGGTCAAGGTCACTCTATGCTAGTAATAATTATAATAAGGAAATTTCCTTACATTTTTAAGAACTAATTTTTATTTATCTCTGCTACTGTATTATATTTAGCCTACCTCGCGAGTTCGATTTTTTTTTTTTTTTTTGGCGCAAAGTGAATTTTATAGACGCAAAACGAGGCTTCAACTTAAAGAAATTCGAAAAAATCAACAAATTCCATAAAAATAAAAAAATTTATTTGAAAAACGACAAAAGAGTAAAAAAAAAAAAAAAAATACAATAGAAAAAGAAAATTATAAAATGGCCCATTTGATTATGGGCCAAGGACCGTCGATGACGAATTCAACCATTGGGCGTATTTTGCTCGTTGGTCCATGCACTTCTATCCCTACGGGTTCGGGCCTTAATTGCTTCTCTTCCGGTTGCTCTTCTTCTCGTGGTTCCCGGAAGTAAGGGAGTTCTTCGGCCTGGTTTTTCTCGTAGGCCCGGAAGTAGTTGAAGAGCCTCCAATCCATTTCTTCCTCCTCATCGAAGGAAAGACGGTCTCTTCCGGTTGAGAGACATGAAAGGTCCACTTCCGGGACGCACATCTCGTAAGGTCCGAGCGGTGGAATTGTTCGATTTGGTTACGGCCCTTTCAAAGGTCGGGGCCTTCTTCGTCTTTTTCGGTTGCTTTTTCTGTTATAACAAAAAAAAAAAAAAAAAAATTGGTCGATTCACGAGTCACCTTCTTTTAAGGCCTTTAGTAACCGCCGTTTTAAAAGGTCCTTTACCTTTTGCTCTTTAATTAAAAAATTTTTTTTTTTTTTCAACAATAGAAAAACATTAGTGTACACTTAAAATGTGTTTTTTTTTTTTTAATTTTTTTTAAACTTTTTTTTTTTATCAATTTTTTTGATTTTATTTTAAATTAATTTCCTTAAATTTTTTTTTTTTTATGAATTTATTAATTAAAATTGTAAATTTGAGCTGTCGTTTAGGCTAAGTAAAAATCATTCACTAAATTTAATAACCTAAAAAAAAAAAAAAAAATTAGCTGAAATTTATTTCCGGGACTTTATGTCCGGGGGGGGGGATAACAAGCAGCGAAATAGCGGGAGAGTGGTGCAGAGAGAGGCCCAATATAGGGCAGGGACTTATGGTGGTTCATTGGGTTTTCTTCTGCGTAGATTACGTGTAGAGCTGAAAACCCCGATTCTACGTTTTTTTAAATTTTTTTTTTTAATCGATTTTCATCGAACTGAAGTGATGTTTTTGAAAACCCCGATTCTACGTTTTTAAAAGAGAGTGAGCGAAGTGGTGAAGGGTCGAAAGCGAAAAAGATCCCAAATACATATTTTTAAAAGAAAATAATTTTTTATTATAAAAAAACAAAGCAAAACAAAAGGTTACAAATTAATTAATTAATTAAGATGAAAAAAAAAACAAACAATGGAATTTCAATGCCACTCGATCCATTGCGGATGGAAGGGCATTTGGAGCTGGTTGGGGGCTGTGTCCTGCTTCTCTTCCGGTGGGATGA
>JAQGAZ010003283.1:0-12403 GCA_034692225.1 Polydesmus complanatus
CTAGTGCTTATAAAATAACAAAAGAAAACTTACAAAATACAACAGGAAAATTTAAAGATATAACAGAAATTTTTTTTAGAATACAACTAAAAAATGTATACAAATATAAAATATTCAAACAACTATAAGCACTAGTGCTTATAAAATAACAAAAGAAAACTTACAAAATACAACAGGAAAATTTAAAGATATAACAGAAATTTTTTTTGAATACAACTAAAAAATGTATACAAATATGAAATATTCAAACAACTATGCATTTAATAAAGCGTTTATATGCTGAGCATGATTCCAGTAGGGCATTACAAAATTAAAAATTTGTAACGATAAAAAGGAGGATGCCAAAACCTCAATAAATTTTTCAAATGTTGGCACAACATTAACAAAAGTCCCATTTTGATTTAATTTAAAATTAATCACCGATCCATTAAAAAATTGAAGTTGATATAATCTTCCAATTGCAGCCTTTAAAACCTCCAAACAAAAAGCCATTCAAGGATACTCATGCAGAGCAGCTAATGGAATTGAAGCCAAGCACTCAAAGTTTATCCATGGATTAAAATAAATATTCTGGAAATCAGAAATCCATGAATTGTAATGGTACATTATTTGATGAGGACCGACCCATTGTATCTCCTCCCATCCTAAGTAACCAGCACTAAAAAACCAAGTTTTCATCATAAAAAGCTCCGCCTGAAGAATGGCTACTCCTGACTCAGAAGTCCAGCTAGAAAAATTGTTTAAAAAAAATATTTATTATGATTAATTATAAAGGCTGTAAAATCATTTCATACATAAGCACATTTCCAACTGAAGAACTAAAAAGATCATTTCTTTGACGATCCTATTGAGAACTAACAGGGTATCTAAAGTCAACAAAATTTAAATCTTCGAAAATAATGAAAGTAAAATTTTTTTTTCCAAATCATGGATAAGAGATTTAGAGTATATTCAATAGACAACCTCAAAATACTTAAAATATTTCCATTAAAATCAGCCATAATATTTTTTTTTGTAAAATCAAAACGACCAACATGTTAAAGAATAAATGTGACTACTAAATCCCTTTGCTTAAAAAAAAATACAAGCAAAATGTCTTTATTTCTACTAAATCTGCAACCAGTAAAAATTATTAGAAAGAAACAACCAATAATAAAAAGACTATGATCAAAAGTGGAAAGATTAAAAGGACTCAAAGAACCTTAAACAAAAAGGTTAAAAGAAAGTTCACCTCTTGTGTGCACAAGGAATAGAAGAAATACAAAATGTTAAAAGCTTTAAAATTATACAACGAAGAAATCCAAACATTATAAGTCAAAAATCAAGCAACTTTATTCTGAATGAAAAAATAAACACCGCGATACACCATGAAAATTACTCACTCGCCAATTCCACACAACTTAATTCCCAATATGAATGAATAAATTCTTTAATTCTAATGGCAACAAATTTGATTCATACACAGGGGGAAATTCTTCCCAATGCATATGGAGAATAGAAAACTCATCATTAGAAAGCATTTCAAAACAGAAATAAGACCCATCCATAAATCTAAGACGAAGACATCTTTTAAACGGAATTCTTGTATCAGCTTCCAGCACAAAAACCATAGTCGGAGAAACTTTAGAAGTTATAGGAAGCAAGGCCAAAGCTTTAAAATCTAACTTAGGACAAAAATAAGCTTGACTTAAAAATATAGGAATATTTGAAGGAAAAACATTCATATTTGTAGATCCATATTGTTGAACCTCTTCCCATCCAACTAAAGCATTATGAAAATAAGTAGTTTTAACAGAAAACCACTCTGCTTGAAGAATAGCAGTCTCTATAGTTGAAACACACAACACAAAATAAGTCCAAATGGATGCCCATCTAAAAAATTAAACTAAAAATACAACCTACATTAAGTCAATTTCCATCTCACCGAAATAAATTTTTATAATTACTCAAGAACTCAACCCTATGAGTTTCCCAAAAGAGAGTACGGAAATTATATCTGGAAAAATTTATTTAAATAATATTCTTCAAGAAATTACTCAAAAATAAATACTTATTAACTGAAAATAAATTTTCATGATCCATAGGACGCATTACCATATGCATCAGAAGTTTATATTCTTGACTAGTTGCCATATCAATGTTGAAAATAAAATTTAAAAAAAATTAAAAGAAGAATCAAAAAGAGACTTGCCAAAATGCAAACATAAGCAAATGAAACCATGTAATGAAAAAATGCATGTTAACAGGTTTTATTTTTATCAAAAAATTCAAATGACTCTCAGGCCGAATGCCGCGCGGGTGTAGGAGAATAACGAGCATGCTCACACACTTATGGGGTAACGTATTTATTATATCCAGCTGTGGCAAAGACAGCGTGGAAGGCTGATCCTTCCTGCACGAGATCATAAGGCTAACTAACTAATTACAATCAGGCGCACCGTTACGCAACACTCGACCAGGTGGCGCTTCCTTGCATAACTACGGATCTGGCCGCCAGATGCCGTACCCAACAGTCTCCCCATTCTTCGTCCGCGGTTGCCCTCAACGCGTAAATTTAAACAAACAAAAATGGGCATTCTGGCTATTGAAGTTAAACATATCAAAAATACAAAAAAATATAACCCCGTCTTTGCCACATAACTTAAACTCTATACAAAGCTTTAACTTAACAATTTGTACAATTTAAACTTACAATTATTACAATTGCTACTCCTAGTGAGAAGCTTTTCCTTAAGGAATGTACATATGTTACATTATTATTATTATTTGCAAATAAAGTTCTCAAACATCAACAAAAGTATAACTGTATCTACTCTTACTATAAGCATTACCGAACGAAATTTGAAAAAAAGCGTTTCCTCACTGACTTCATATATGCAAATGTGCTAACTAGTGAAACAGCTGATGCGCATCAATCGGCACCATTTTCTCCAGAACAAAGTTAAAAAAAATTCTAACAAATTAATTCGAGAGGGATTTATCAGCTAAATCCTGAATCTTCCCGACATTTTCTCCCGGACTTTCCTGCCCCATTAAAGTTGTGGTATGCCGGCGGTACTTATAACGCCGGAAGTAATGTACCCAAAAAATCTCTCTTATTCAAAAAATAATCTCAATCAACTACCTTTGACTAATTAAACTAAACTATTGGTCAAAATCAAATGAGCACTTTGATCAGCTGTTTCCATCAAACATAATCAACATTTTTCTCGAACTCATTAACTTTATTATCATCATGCGCACTTAGAAAATACCAAGAAAATCGTCTCCTGACGTAAAAAATTTTAAGCTCTAAATACAACTACTCAAAATTATTCAATAATAAAAAATAAAACGAACTCGCAGCAAAAAATGAACATGCTTGAGAGCGACTCCCAAAATTTAACTGAGGAAAAAAAAGTTCCCAACTCGACAAATTTAATCTAAATTAACGAACACAATCCAAAAATCGTAACTCTAAACTTGCAAAAGTCGCAGAAAATTACTCCTATTTTAACTTAGCTAAAATACTTAATTTTCTTCTGTGCTCGGTCTCGGTATTCACCACTTCTTCATTGTGAGCGATCGTCTCTGACGCTGTTTTGGTCGAACGCTCGGCTGAGCTGTCTCGGGTTCGTCTGCGTTGATCGCTGATTCTTCTGAGATCGGTTGATCACCGTTCGAAATTCTAGATGGCCAGGCCTGGGCGTTTTCGAGCTCACTCGTTGAAGCAGACCTCTCCCGCAGTAGCCACTGACAATGGTCGGCTGTGTGCCCCGGAAAATGGCACTTGGCACACCCGATTTGACTCAGTAAAAACGAAAATGTAAATGCAGGGACTGCTACATGATTTTCCGCCAACGAAGCACTGGCCGCCATCATCGAAGGTCACTCGTGCAAGATGTTAAACCATTCCTTAACATCGAACTGCAAAACTTTGTAGCTCTTTGCCTTCTCTATGGCTCGCGTCACAATTCGCATTGCTTCTGCCATCTACTTCCTCCAATCTACGCGCTCACTTCGAAGTTCGCGAAGCTGACATTCAAGTTCCGTCACGTTGTCCGAAGCCGCGGTTGCGGTTCCTGCATCCGAAGTTGGAACTTTTATTGAGATAGGCAACGCCGACGCTACTGGGCTTGCTGCCTGCGCTTCTGCCAATCTGCGTGGTGAAAGCGTTGCTGGATAGCATTTCAGCGCATTCACTTCGTCAGCAAATGTTTTATGTTCTCTTCGAGCGCCATTTGCTCCCGCTCCGCCGCATATTTCGTTTCACGCAGCTCATCCGCTAATTTAAATCGTTCCGCGTCCGCAGCCCAAAACGTCGCTGTCATCTCTTTAAGATTGACATCTAATGAAAACAGTTTCTGCGTGCGCTCGCCCTTGACTTGCCGCGTCTCTGCTTTGCTTTTCGGGTAAGCCAAAAGGTCAACTGGTTGTCCGGGTCTAATTGAAGTTTCGACTCCGCTACACAAGTGACTAAAAATCGTACGCGCATGATCCCTCTCTCGGACCAAAATCTCAATTTGCTTTTTCTTTTTATCGTCTTGTTTGAGGAAAGCCAAGACTTTTTTTTTAATTTGCCGTGCTACCTCGCGCCACTTGGTTGCAACCGCAAAGCATTCGCGCTTAATAGCCCGCAGATACCAAAGTTTCTCTTCGGTCTCAAAAGTTAGTAAATCGGCCGCGCTATTTGGACATAAACCATAAATTCTTACCATATGATCGTCCCGTCGCTGTGGACAATTTCTGGCCTCATGTTGATAGTCGTTGCAAACTTGGCATGGACGATTCGCTGGAATTGGCGCCCCGAATTCGTCGATATAATCCAAATTGTTTATATAAAATTCGCGCCCGCACTTGCTATGCGTCGCCACCACTTGATGTCTTTGACCCATCAGCCGCCGTACCACCAAGTAACAAGCGGTTGTTCACGGTCTCGGTTCAATAATCCGGCCATAATTTACAAAAAATTTATTCCCGAAAAAATTACTAAATCCGAAAAAAAAGTTACCTAATCGCCACCAACAAACCCGAAAATAAGAGTCTCCGACTCACGAAAAAATAAATGTTCTTTTAATCCAACAAAAAAGTCTTTTTTTTCCCCCGTTGCCCCATGTGGGACAAAGAAAAGTTTTCAATATCGCGAAAAATTGAAATTTACGAAATGACACCGTCGTATCAATTAAAACTACTAGCTGCGATTCTTTTAAAACTAAATCAAAAAAGATTTGAGCAAAAATATCGAAATAGTACTTCGAAAACTGAAAAAAGTCGTCACCGAAACGAATTACCAACAGGTTGTTGTTTTTTCAAACATGGTGATGTTGAACATTCTAGAGTTCTTTGCTCTACTTCTTCGACTACGTCATTTTAAAATTAATCCGCGCAATGTTAATGTTATAGGAGTTTGCGTGTTAGGCACGCATGATAAAAATAGTTCGTGCGAGCTGCGTAAACCAGCCACCCGCATGCGTACTCACTTAGCACTGACAGATTCCGTATGGCGGACGATAATATCGCAATCGGACATCGAGCATCGAACAACAAACGAATTTAACTGTTCAAATGGCTGCCGCCATCGAAAAAAACGCAAATATGTGCGAAGTGAGTAACGAAAAGCGCACCCATCGTATCTCAGTGCGGAAAAAAATTAGTTAAGTCAAATTTTAAGTTTTAAACAACAAAAATTTACATCATTAAATAGAAATTTTGGGATTATCATTTGTTATTTTTAAAAAATTAATTATTTAAATTAATCCAATTATTAAAATAAATTACAAAACAGTAATTAAGTTAAAAAATCTCAGTGTGGGTTGATAATAAAGCAATCCACCCCCCACAGAGTAATAATTATTAAAAATTAGCCATATTATCCAATTAATATGCAAAAAATATTAAAAATTTCCAAAAAAATCCCAAAATTAAACTTTTACTCTTTTTAATTTCTTTTTTTTCCATTTTCTTTTTCTTTCAAGTTAATTTAATCATTATTTTCTAGTTCAGAAAAAATTAATTCAATTCTAAAAAAATCAAAAAATTGCGAATTACTCCTCATAGATGAGGAAATATTGATTATTTCCCCCCCCCCCCCCCACACAAGAATTTCAACAATTAAGTACAAAAATCAATAAACACAGCCAAATTTCTTAAATAACTACCAGCTATTAACACTAAATTATTTTGCTACTTATCAAAGCTGCCAATTCAGAAATATCAAATTTTGGAGAAGGTTCTCCCCCTTCTTCAAAATTTGGTTGGTCATCATTCTGCTCAATATAATAATCGGGTGGTGGGTGTCCATCTCTTTCACAGGCACAATAGTCACAAACCCACCCTATACTATTGCAATAGTCAGTCCATTCAAGCTGACTCATGTTTGCACATTCCACATGATACTTTCTGTCACATTTTGTAAACTTACATTCTAGCCATTTCTTGCTATCAATAGAGCGGTCGAACCCACATTCAGCTGAACAATCATACTGGTTCAATTCTATAGGCTCGGTCAGTTCCTGAACAAGTTCCTCCTCTTCCAATTCGATGTTTAAGGGCATCATAGGTACAGGAGAATACTGATTCCTCTCATGTAGCTGTAATAACTTCATATTGCAGCTATTCTGCAAAATACCCTTTCCTGATGAGTCTTTCACAAGATAAGTGTTTTTCCCAGTTTCTTTCAACATTCTTCTCACATTTTTGTAAGCAGGGTCCAATTTTCTTCCTTTATACTTGGCCATTCTGGGTCTGAAAATGAGAATTTCATCCCCCACTTTGAACTTAGGTAGTTCTTTAAAATGACTTCTATAGGACTCCTCTCTCTCTGGTGGATCTCTCTTGTGTGCAAGGTAGCAAGCTCTCTACAGAGTTGAATTTCCTCATTCCAGTGATAACCTCTAACCTCTTGTGGAATAAATGTATTAGCATTCATCTCACTACCAAACATTAGAAAAAATGGAGTAAAGTTACTGACACTGTAAACTGAGGTATTGTATGCCATGGTTGCAAAAGGCAAATACATGTCCCACTCTTCAGGATGTCCCTTAACATACTTTTTCAAAATTGACACTAAAGTTTTATTACTTCTCTCAGTCAATCCATTACACTGAGGATGGTAAGCTACAGTTCTTCTATGCTCCACTCTGAACTTAGTAAGCAATTGTTGAATCACTCCAGCCAAAAAACTAGTCCCTCTATCAGAAATCAAATGCAAAGGTGCCCCAAACTTAGTAAATACTCCATTTAATAATACTTGAGCCACTGTTTCAGCTGTCTGGTCCTTAGTAGCCACTGCTATCACATATCGCACACCCGCAACAAAAGAGGCACAACTCAATATACCTAATTTTTCAATAACCTGATTAAAAATTAATTACGACCTATTTCTTTGTCATCTTTCTGCAAAATAAAGCTATTAGAGTTGTGCCTCTTTTGTTGCGGGTGTGCGATATCTTGTAGCATAATCTGTCAAAATGAAAATATACCTTGCTGAAGCTGCTGTCAGCTTTAGAGGACTAATAAAATCTATCCCCAAAGTCTCAAAAACATTGTCAACCACAATTCTCTCCAAATCAGCTTGTTTTGCCTTAGATCTAGGTTGATATGTTTGGCACACCAGACAAGACTGTACATAAGTAGTGATGGTTTCAACCATCTTTGGCCACCAGTAAGCACTTGCTGCTCTCAAATAAGTTTTTCTCACCTTGCAATGGCCTGCTGCTAAGTCATCATGAGCCTCCTTCATAATATCCATTATGAGAGACTGTGGAATCACAGGAACGAAAATTTCCAATCCTCTATCATAAATGACCTTCATCAGTGTCTCAGTTTCTTCTTGAATGAAAAAATCTCTGGTAGTGGTGTCTCTCCTCTGAGTTCTATGTACACCCTTTTCATCCTCAATTCTTGCCATCATCTTAGCACAAAATTCATCATTCTTCTGAAGTTCTGGCAAAGCCTTATTTAAATCATCCATAGTAAGCAAATTAATCTCACCCTTCACTTCCTGGTTACCAGTGCAAAACAACTCGGGATGGTGAATTTCCATCACAGTTTTCTCTGCTACCTCTCCATCTTCATGAGTAAGCCTAGAAAGTGCATCTACATGCTGTATAGCAGTTCCAGGTCTATGGATGATTTAAAAATTAAATTCCTGCAGTTCCATCACCCATCTAGCTGATTTTCCTTGAAAATTGTTGTTTTCAAGCAAACCCTTCAGAGCTGAGTGATCAGTCACAATAAGGAATGGTCTCCCAACCAAAAAAGGTCTGAGCTTTCTCACAGCCCAAATAACAGCCAAACACTTCTTATCTGTAGTGTGGTAATGCTGCTCAGTCTTTGTCAGTAATCTTGAAGCATAGGTTAACACTTTTTGATCTTTTGGATCTCTTCCCTGAGCAAGGATAGCCCCCAAACCAAAATTAGATGCATCTGTAAACAGAACAAAAGGATCATCGTCATTCGGAATGCTCAAAATAGGAGCTTCCACAAACCTATCCTTCAATACATTAAATATTTTGTGGTCTTCAGGAGTCATATGAATTCTCAAATCATTCCTTTTATGTCTCAGCAATGGAAAAACAACACTAAAAAAACCCTTGATGTATCTTCTATAGTAAGAAGCAAAACCAATGAACTGTCTCATCTGCTTAACATTTTGTGGAGCCTTCCAGTTCTTAATCACTTCGATTTTCTCTGGGTCAGGCTGAGTTCCTGCTCCGGTGATGATATGGCCTAGATACTTAATATTTCTAGCACCAAAATAACATTTTTCCAATCTCAATCTGCATCCAGCTTTTCTCAAAGCTTCAAATACTTTCACCAAATTATTAAACATAGAAGTGAATCTCTTTCCAAAAAGCAAAATGTCATCCAGATAACATGAACAAATTGAACCCTTCAGTGCTCCCAGCACTCTGTTCATCAATCTCTGAAATGAAGCTGGAGCGTTGCAGAGGCCAAAAGAAGTCCTCACCCACTCATATAAAGCTCCATCCACAGAAAAAGCAGTTTCTCACTATCCTTAGGGTCAATCATCATCTGGTGGTAGCCCACTGTCAAATCTAGAGTTGTAAATCATGACTGTCCCCCCCAACAAATCCAGCGATTCATCTATTCTGGGCATCGGATAGGCATCCTTCTTGGTCAACTTATTCAATTCTCTATAATCAATGCACAGCCTCTTTTTTCCACCTTTCTTGTTTACCAACACCACTGGTGCTCTCCATGGAGACTCTGATGGGCGAATTATCCCTCTAGTTAGATAATCCTGTATTTGTCTTTGAATTTCCATTTTCTCAAACTTCCCATAGTGAATAGTCTCCTTGACTGATGGTTGAGCATCTGCAGTGTTGATTGCATCCACGTGTCAGCCTACACGTGGTGTTGTACGATGTTTGTAGAGTAGCAGACGATCAATTTTCCAAGCTTAAGCTCAGCGCAATGAAGTCAATGGTGAACGCAATAGCTTATGCTTAGAAATTTTTATGCATACGCTTCTTAAGCTTTCTCTAAATCTTTCGCTATCACTAAATCTAAAAACTTCAGCGAAAGCTTGGTTTTTATGCATATCACCCATTGGCGCAGTTGGTAAATTAATTTCGCGGATTATACTTTTCTTACATGGAATTTCGAATCTACGAATTAGTTGAAAACAGTGAGTAAATAAAACTGAAATAAAAGTCCTAAGTTGACTATAAAATTGAAAAGTCCTGGAGACTATAAATTTTTTTCTCTGAATTATCAAATTTGAATTTTTTTTAAAATTGATTTCTATATATTATTTCTATTGCTATAAAAGTCGGAAAATCGCGTTTATTTTTATAAAAGTCGGAAAATCGCGTTTATTTTTTTATAAAATTTTGGGAAAGTCTTTTTTGCAAGTGTATGAAGATTTTCTACGGTGGAAGAGTTTCTTGAGAACCAAAGTTCATTTTGTTGAAATTGTTTTTCTTGGTGCTGTGTATAAGTATGATAATTAAAAATAATTAAGCTAGTCAATTTTTTTGACTTAATTTAAATTCGATTTATTTGGAAATCTTGGGATTTCATTACTCACTACTTTTAGGGTCATTGGCCATTTGATTTAATCAAAAGCCTTAAGCTTGAAAAATAAATAGCCCTAAGCTATAATCAGGTTTTGGTGTTTTAAAGCTGTAAAACACTATAATTAAAATAAGATTAAAGACCATTGAGGGGTCTATTTGTTAAGAATAAGATTAGTTTTTTTGAAAATTTTATTAGATACTAATTTTTTTCTGTTTTTTTTTTCGAGCCAACGGCATTGCCAAATATGGGTCATGCCCAAATTTTCGATTTTGGTGGAGAACCATGTGCTCTATGCAACAAACTTAATTTCGATATACGAACATTTAAAAATCTACTCGTTAGCTTGCTTTAGATTACATATTTTTGATATTTGCGTTATTAAAATTCGTTCTTTGTTCATATACACATTAGCGAATTTTTTTTTCTTTGTTTATTATTTTACTGTGTCTAAAAACGATTTCTGAATTTGGTCTCTGCACTTAAAGCTTAGCGCACTGGCGTCTAGGGGCGAATCGCATACAAACCCATACTCGCCGATTGCATTCAGGTGATAAAGAAGTGCACGACTATACGAAACGGGGTTATAAACGAAAGAAAACCACCTCTAGTAGTGCGACGCTGGAGACTCCGCCATTGAATATTGAAGATAACGATAGGAAATTGGTTACTTCGCAAAATAGCAACGTTTTTCTGCCTGCGGTTGATAGTGACAGTATGCCTGTGAGGGGAGAACAGCCTAAGCTACTAGTGGGGGGTCAGCAGCCTATTTCGTCAGAACTGAGGTGAAACATTGAGTCAGATTAGAGCAAGTGGTACAAATTCGACAGTGGGGGGGGGGGTTAATTAGAACCAACATGGGGGTTGGCTTACCTAGTAGTGATAATGATAACAACCCGGGTGTAGTTCGAATCAAGTTAATGAAGAGAATGTTCAGTTAATGGGGCAACAGATTACTCAACCCGAGCAGGGAACGGTTGAGGTGACTGAAATGACCGCTCAACATCAAAAACAATTGTTTGATATTTACCAGGCTTATAGCGAGGAAGCTGAAAAAGACTTTCGTGCCAGACGTGAAAGAAGAGATGAAGGTTTAATAAAGATAATAGAAATAGCCACTGAGAGGGGATTTTCCGTTGATCCTGCGGCGGCTACCCGAACTATGCAAGTTATGGTAGACCACGGGGAGGAGCGGGAAGCTCAGAGATATGAGCATGAAGCAGTTACTTTGCGCTTAGAGTTAGAGAAAATTGAACTGCAAATGCAGCGACAGCAACAGCTGTTTCGTAAGCAAATTGAACAGCAGCAGCATGCGCAAGCGCAACAACAGCTAGTAGAACAATTACAGAGACAAACACAACAAATGCAACAGTTCCAACAGAGCAATTTACAACCTCTGCACACGGCAGCGGGTGCAGCTTCCCAGGTACGACTGAATAGTAGCTTGGGGAGGCCGTTGTATGAGCCACCGCATTTACGACATCATGATCACAATTGTCCAACAGAGTTTAAGGCTCCGCATTCAAATTGGAGACAACCTGAAACACAAAATCGAGCGGGAGATGATCTGAGAGGTAATGAAGATAGAAGATGGAATTTCTATAGATCTCCGAATGGCACTCAGGAGAGGCCTGCTTTTCAGCAGCACAGCGACGAGTTCTCTTCTCAACGACCACAGTCGGCTCAGGGTGATGGGCGCCAACGAGAGACACCTACAATGACACCGACGTATGGTTATGAGGGAAATGCAGGCAGACCACACCAAAACGCTTACCACACTCATTGGTCAGGTTTACCTTGGGGCTCAGTGCATCCATCATGGGTAAGATTGGACGGGCCACTGGCAGACCCATTCTTTAAGAGATGGTCAGAGAAGAAACCTAAGTTTACAGGGGTTGGCAGCGAAGATATTTTGGTGTTCTTGGAAAAATATGACCAGGAAGGCAGAAGACACGGTATGAATGATGCTAATCTGTATGAGAGAATGGAATCGCATTGCGAATTGACGGCAGCAACATTCCTGGCTACATGGAGAACTAAGGGAAAATTTCCACTGAATTATGAGCTGTTGAAGTCAAAACTGACTGGAAAATTTACAGATTATATGTCAAGCATGGATGTTAAAATTAGATTGTTGACGAAGGTTCAACCTAAGGGACATCTGGTGTGTATATTGGTGAGATGATTGCTTTAAATTTTCATGCAGGAAACCACTTTAAGAAGAGGGATTTGGTTTTGAAGATTGCCAATGGGCTACAGCCTGAATATCGGGCAACAGCATTGATTGCACAGGCTACTAAAGAGTTATTGAACAATTGCAGAAGATTGGAAGCAGAAAAACCTAATTTGGTGTCTTTGGAGTCAGCAGTGATTCAACCTTTTT
>JAQGAZ010003284.1:0-12403 GCA_034692225.1 Polydesmus complanatus
GCAACTTACCGATTTGGAGCGGATAAGTTAAACAATTTTGATGCGGTGTCCACATTTTGATTGTAACGACCGTGATTTATGCTGTATTTCATTTTTCATTCTTTCTGCAATTTTTTTTTTTTTATCTTTCTTTCCACTTATATGCTTTTTCCTGACATACACTAATACGATGCGTTCAATCTCAACGTTCACGTTACGTTAAAAAATATATAAAAAGTTTAGGCGAAGAATAAAACGGAAATTTATAGGAATTGGTGTAGTTTTCTAGGTTGAATTAAAGTTGGAGGAAGAAGGTGATATAGGTGACTCAATTCGTTACGGTTGTGATGGTAACCAGATTGTTTTAAAAATTTGAAATCAGATAATAATAATAATAGATTAAAAAGGGGAAAAAATTTAAATGCAAAATACAGTTTTAAAATTTGAAACTTTTAAGATAAAAATGTGCGATTAAGATGTTTTTTGCTTTAAATAAAAATAGCTTTAAACCTACGCTCAATTTTTGAATAAATTTACGTATTTAAGCGATTAATGGTTACGGCTAAATAATGCTAATTTTTTATTTTTTTTATCATTAATAATTATTCTGCTTCACCGCTGTTCTTATAATGACGATACCCTGCGCATATCAAAGCAGAAATCGCATGCTGTGTTAAAAGCGCCAGTGTTGATTTAACTCTTAGGCAAATTCAAACTATAAAAGAAAATTCCATGGTTACCATGGTTACAAATGATTAACGATCATCTTCATCGCATCTCATTTTTAAAACAGCTTTTCCGGGTACTTGTTTTTACCTAAAAACAGATTAGCATTTCTACTTCCGGTAGTCGACGTCATGATGTGTACTGCCCTCTCGAAATAATAGACAGCGCCTGCAAATGAATGGGAGGAGTGGCGTTTCCGGCAGACAGAGTGCGACGATTAAAAGGTATAAGCAAGTGCAACCGACAGGCGCTAATATAATTAACAGCAGGTTCGTTAAAACGGGCGTGGTTTGAGGAAGCAAACGCCTTCTACTGATGAAAATGCGCTTTCGGGCAACCAAACTTAATAAAATTAATTGGTAATTGACGGCCTTTTCAAATAATTATTTATTATGTAGAAATATCCAATTTCAAACTGAAACTTTTAACTTTGTTTTGCTACATATAGCAAAATTATTTTCAATGGAGAGGAGGAAGGGGGGGGGGGGGGAAAGGTTTATTTGAGTTTGCGTTTCTTAACGTTTTTTGAAGAAGCCTATCTGAAGTGGGAAGCTGCTCTTTAGCAATTGCAAGTAGAATTACATTGTTGTGGCTTTCTCTAAATTTTTAAAATTTGAATTTGAGTTGGATGCGGTGTTTCATAAGTTGTTTTTGGTAGAATGGGTGGATAGCAAAATTGGCACCTGGGGAGTTATTTGTACACAAAATAAAAAAGAGTCGCGGCTTTTGTGAAAATGAAAAGATGACAAAATTGTACAGTTTCCTCTCACTTTACGCAGAGCTGAACTTAAAGGGGCCCAAAAAAGCTCTGATATTAAATACAGTAATTGAGTAAAAAGTGATTAAATATCTTAAGCATTTTTTTTTAAATTTAAATAAATTTATTTTGAAATAGCAATATTTAGCATAAATAAAGACATTAACTTGAGTGATTAAACATGATTTATTACCAGTTTAAATCAACTGAAAAAATTACGAATATGATTGTAAAACACCATTTACTGATAGTTAAGTACATTGGAAAGAGGTGATGCACTAAATAATTTTTAACTAAGCATTTTGCATTAAGATTTGTATACAAAAATATTCTTAAACTACGATATTCAAAGCAAAAATTGGCATTAATGAAAGATTCAACTGCGAAACGATTCAAATATAAATCTAGCCGGTGCATGTAAACGCTTTTAACTTTTAATTTAAATTATAATAATAAACATTTTAAAAAAATGCATTGTGCACATTTATCGTAGTTAACTTAAATAAACAAAATAACATGCTAACTTTTATGATTCACAAATTTGTGGCTAATTTTTAATTTAGTTGCCAGTTCTTGGTATTATTGGTTAAATTTTTAAGTTTAGTCAATTAACTTTCTCTTAAGATTACCTGCATCTGCACTTTCTTTTCCTTTCCACCACTCTCATATTCTTCTTCCTTTTATATCATTTTTCTCACATACTTTTCTCCTTTCATTCTTTTCGCTATATTATGCAAATTAGATAAGAATATGTTCGCATCCCTAACCGACAATGAACACGAAAATCGCATTATTATTATTACCTTCGTCTTTTCTTATTTTACTTTTCCCCCCTCCCCCCACCCTTTCCTTTCCAAACCCCCTCTCTCGTTTGGAATGCGAACGGTGACGTCACGAGACGCCGAATAGAAAACGAAAAATCGGCGGTTAAATGTTGTGTGAAGAAGCAACGCGTTTTTTCGAAGATGGAGAAGTGTAATTACCATCAACAACCGTTTTATTTACGTCACGCCTACTCCACATTCCTTACTTTAGGCAACCCACCTCACCTCTATGCTTATCCATCCGATACTGAAAAATCCGCATTTAAACGACTCCGTGCGGAATTTTATTTCTTTGGTAATTTTGAAGCAAAACGAGCGAATAGCGTGGAATTTAAAGGAGGAAAGGGAGGGGCTCGATCAAGGGAAAAGGTTTGGAAGTAACAGCTGTAAATAATAATAATAATAAACTAAAAGTTTTGGTAATACGTAGAATTCAGCGTTTAGATTCAGACTAAATACGGGTATTCAAATTTATTGAACCGGAAATAAATTTATTTTTTAATAAAAATGTAAAAACAAAAAATTGTGCGTGCTTTAATATTATGTTTGCATTAGTAGAGTGTCGACTTACCTAGCTAATGTTTCTATTATAAATACCCTTCTCTGCAAGCATCGTTCTGGATTTTCTATTTACGTCACTTTACTTTGCATTTATCTATTTGCATCATTGTGTTTCCACTCCCATAGTCAGCTCCATAATATTACCTCTATATTGACAATTGAAAATTTAAGGTTAAAAAAATTGAAAGTAATATCTTGGATATATCATTTTGTGCATTTCTTGTGTTTGTTCTTTTCTAAATTTAAACTGGCAATTTTGAAAAAGCAAGTGAAACGTGAATTGGATTCTAATTTCTTAAAATGAGAATAATTTTATTCTTGGAAAGTAACGACGAGTTTCATCTTTTAAGATGCTTTATGATTTTAATAGTTTTTTCTTTAACATTCTTTAAGTTAAAATTGAATTTATCTCATTTTTTCATGACTTGGCGCGTGCTTTGAATTTCGAATTCTGTTTTCCTCTTCCCCAGCCACCCACTCGTCAAATGCCTTTTCATCTCGCCGTTTTGTACGTAACGTTAAGTCACTGTGACGCTGTGGTGTTTATAACCATTTCTACACGGGTTTACCACTTCATTTCCGGTTAAAATCTATAGATAACTTCTGAAGTTTCACGATGATTGAGTTCTATTTTATACAGGCTGGCGGTCTGTGCAATCTAAATACCGTATATACTCATTTTTTTTAAATTTAATTCAACTGAAAGTTGCCAGACATTTTGATAACTTTTGTAAATTGTTTACTGAAACAGGTACCGTCATTACGCTACGTAATTTCAAAGAATAAAATTAATTTAGCTTTAACAAAATAATAAAGATAATAATAATATGAGCACATTAACAAACGACAAATTTGCTAGGAGGTAGACGAAAATAAAAGAGATAATAATTATTAAAGAAAAGTTAATGAATGCTGCACATAGAGCGAGATGAAAATTCTAATTATATTTAATTTTAGCTCGGAAAAGGTGGCAATTTAATAGACACGCAACTGTTGTATGCTCTGAAAATGCGTCTAAATGCAAATATTGTCCTACCGCGTTTAACTTAAGTCTCATAAATTTATATCACAAGCATCGGATTTTTTTTTTATCAAAATGCTGTATAATTAAATGCATTATTAATTACTCAATTACAAAGCGAATGATGAACTAAAGAACTATTTCTTCCCACACACGCGATCTTCAATTTTATTATTCCAGCATTGTAACATTACCTGATCCCCGCCTTACAAAACAAAAGTCTAATAAGGATAGGTATACAATTATTTTCAAAATGTTTAAGTCAAGTCAACTACCGTATCAGTTTTATGTTGTCACAACAATGAAATTATGTTTCCCATATGACATCCTTGCAGCATAAATTAAAATGTGTTGCAAAAATAATTTATTTACATCAACACTGCATTTATCTGTAACAAAGGAGAAATGTTTGGAGTATGTTGTCATTCAAGAATTTCAGGCAGTTGGAATAAGCTGCTTAACTATTTAAAGCTGATAAATTTTGTATTTAGAGTTCAAAAAGAGGCTAATTAGGAAAGATTGAATGCATTAAATCTGGTGACAACTAAGCTTGTTTGTTGATGGGAGGCAAAAAGAGAGATAGAGGAAAATTGAGAAGATTAAGTTACAGTACTTAATTTGTTTAATAATAATAATTATTGAAGCTTCGTTTTTATTAGAGCTATAAAACCAATCAATTTTACAATTTTTGTTTATCAAATTCACGGTCACTTATTCATCTAGGTTTATTAGGTCTTTGTTTTACGCTGACCTCACCATATTGTTGATGGGAAAAAATGAATAAAATACAAATTAATGGTAAGAACAGACGAATGGTTTTTTTCTTTCAAAAATGTTGATTTATTAAATCTTACCTTAATTAAGAACTTTTATGACGTTAACTAAAACCATTTTTTTTATTACGAAAATGTCGTGCAATCTAAATTAAAAAGTCAGATTAAGGTGATCACTTGATCGATTCCAGGTTGGTTTTTGCTTCCATCTCAACGACCTCCCTCCCCGCTTTGAAAGGAAACAAATTATAACACCCACCCACTACTTCAGTAATCACTTCATTGCGCATTAAAAAAAACCACTACTAATACTCAATTCGTTTGACAGGGTTGATCGGGTTTATGTCAAAGGCATTAGAGATCTTTATCGGTTTAAATTCTTTGATGTGGTAAAACATTTCTATTAATTGAAAAGTAAACATATTTGTATTAGATTGAAAGCAACATCAGATAAATTTCATTTGGTTTTTTTATAGTTATGAATGTCTTTCTCCATCCTTCTGACTCTTTATATTCGCTGAATATTTAAAAACTGTTATTTGTTTAATTTTAAACTTTCTATTTTTTTTAATCTATTATTGTAATTTAATGCAAGAAATTGAACTATTAAAAGTTCTTAATTTTGCTATGGAATCCTTATTTAAAAATGTTTATTTTTAAAATTAATTTTGTCACTTATCGTTTTATATAACTTGTTCTTGACATCCATTTTTCACCCACTCACCCTCTAATAATCTATTTTTTTGTTATAACAAAACATTTTTTTATTATATTCTGCATTTTAAATCCTCACAAGCAGTCACTATGCGCTGTATCGATTCCAGCTTGATCGAATTCGTCTTATCACTGTATCATACATTGGAGCACTTCTTCGACGCCTTCAAGAACCTATTGGCTTGTTAAACATTTCTTGCCTCACTCAGTCTCAATACTTTGTAGTCTAACATTTTGTAGTTTAAAATCTGGAATACATGTATTAAAAAAGGGCGTCAACGTACCAATAATAGTTTTAAAATTATGGGTATAAGACGAAATCGGTCAACTAACTGTACTAATAGCTGCTAACAGGCTATACATGCTAACAAGCGAAAGTTGGGAGGTGACATCTTGGACACCCGGTATATTCCAAACTCCGATAATCTGAGTTTCTAAAATAATAAATAAACCAAAAATAAAAGCAATCCATTAAATTCAACAAAAGAAAGCCAAATTCCAACTAACCACACTAACCACAATTGTGCATTTATCAGTCACTATTTATTGCCTTTTTCACAAACCTCCTACTCTTAACATTGTCATATTAACAGCTATTTATTGATTTCATTCGCCTATGTGTGCCTCTGTTTACATGTCCAACTGCAAGTTCAAAAAGTCATAAAACACTTTAAATATCTTTTCGTTTTCCTCAGAACATTTGGCAATATTTTTTTTCTCTTTTGTCAAGGATTCTTTGTAATATTTCATGAATAAAGAATAAAGTCTGTCAACGATTTTGTTGCAGTGTAATGACAAAGGGCTAGCCATAAAAGTTGAGTTTTGGATGGCAAAATAAATAGGAAAAGTTGCTAACATTAGTTAAGGACGTATATGGTCTGCTTTCAAAACACTTTACGCATATAACTGAAAGTCCGACGAATTGTTAATGCATTATAACTCATGTCACTTACGGACAAAGGTTTAAAACTGCAAATTTGCAATTCACATTTTAATAATAATTATACCTATTAATATACTGGCTTTCAAAGTAAAAATTTTCCAATTAAAAACGGTTTACCTAAGGAAACCATATAAATATAGAAGGCACTATAGATTTGCACTCAATTTAGTCGCCAACTAGACCTATAGGTCAGCTATCTCTTCAACATGACCACTCGCCTATCGAAATACCTCTCATTTCATCTCCTCTACCTGCTACTTTTCTTCAAAGAATGTCATACAGTCCTATTCATTTATCCAAGCACAATGAAAGGGAACTTGATACACGAAACAATATGTCGCTTAGCAACCGATTCATTTGTTTCACGTTTCTCTTTGCGCATTTTATTAATTAAGAAACTTTTAATCAAACGCGTATTGTTTTGCTTTTTTTTTTCTGATTTCCGGATTTTTTCACGTGATTACTTGTTTCAATGTTCTATGATATACTATCCAATTTAAATAGCCTTTGCTACAATTATTATTACAGAGAGGGTGGGTGGGTAGAAGACGGTTGCGTGGCAACGGGATGAGATGCTGCAAAGGAAAAGGCGTCATGGAAATAGCAAAATTATAAGAATACACTCATCACAGGCCACGGCATCTGGTCACCTGGTGTTAGTAATTGCAATTAAAATCACAGCTGATTTTACATGATACAGTGTAGCCTATAGATTTTTAGCTGATTTAAAAAAATTCAAATACAGCAATTTAAATCAAAGAGGATGATCATTTCTAACTTTATGTTGAGATAGACAGTAGCCTACTATCATAAGAGGGGAATGGGTAGTGACGTAATCTGCGTATTTACGAAGGTTCTTAAGGGAGTTACTACTGTCAGTCCAATCTTCTTTTTCATGAGATTGAAATGATGATGCGTCATAAGCGACGCATCCCCTTTTTACAACATCCCACCTAATTTGCATGCAACACCATCTATATGCAAACAAACAAGTGTGCAAAAGAGCATAATAAAACGAATGTTTCTGTTGAAATTGCATGTCTTGTGAGTAGATGCCACAACAAAAGGTGTAGACGTGATTTATTACATTAACTACAGAAATAGAAAATACTTCGGATTATAATGGATTACTTCATAGATAATCAGAAGTTGTAATTATGTATAGTCAAATTATTAATGCAATCATTTAAGTCATTTACAACCTTGTTGCTTTTTTACCGTATAGCCCACACTTTGCCAGGCAAAATCAATTGGAGTCCTGAGAATATGATAAACCATAAAATATATGGCTTGAAATTTAAAATATGATAATATCATTTTTTTTTTTTTTTTGATTATTTTTTATTTAATTTAACTTTCACTCTTTCCTTAAGGCATTAAAAAAACTGTTAAAAAAGTAATGAAAAGGGAGACGAATTAGGAGATACATTACTGTAAAAAAGTGGAAGTGTTAGTTTGTTAGAATTTAAATGCGGTTTAATGTGAAATCATTAATTTGTTGGAAGTAGCGTTACGGAAATATTTATGTTTTTAATAAAGTTCAGTGAAGTGAAAAAGTCCTACACTATTGAATCAATGTGAGTTTAATAAAAGGAGGATTGGTTTATAGAGAGATTAAATTATTAATTTCTATGTTATTTTGGTGTCCCGTACGTTCAATTAAATTTTTCGCCTGAATCTTTACAGAAAATATTCAGAATCAAATTTAAAAACTATTTTTAATCACATCTACAATGAATGAAATATTATTAAATTTATATCTATTACAATTAATTAGAAACGAAAATTAAATTTTTAATTTGTGTATATAACTGTGCTTTTGCCTTATACGTTTTTTTAGCAAAACAGGTAATGTTCTGATTTATTTCTGAGATAAGTAATGGGTGGGTGAGTGATGAATGTTAATGTTTTGGCCGCATGAGGACAATAGATAAGTCATTTCCATTAATTTAGAGTTGTTCACGCATGCGCTTTACTTTCGTTGTTAGAGATATAAATCCACTGATATTATGAGAGTGGATAAATGCAGCAGCGTATGTAGGGAGTGTTGTTGGATTTCCGAACATCTCCCATTAGGCCAATAAAATATTTAGATGTTTTTTTAAGTATGATATATCATCTAGTGATATATCAACATGTGCTTTCCTAATGCGTATGTGGAATTAATGGGTGAATGTAGTCAAACAAAAAAATGTATAGGATTGAACGTAAAACTAATTACATTAAAATGACGTCAGAGAACAATCATCAGTATGGGTTTATTTTCTTTCGTTTGTTTTTGTTTTTAAAGCACACACTCCTTTGAGAATTAAAAAAAAAAGAAAGTCAGAAGGATGCTTCAAGAACAAACCAAAATGATGCTATAAAAACAAAACAGAATGAGACAACTATAAAATCTCAGAACCATACCACAATATAAAGCTAGAATGATGTTACCAAATAATTTAAAGTAATACTACAAGAAAAAATGAAAATAATACGGTATAAAAAAAGAAGCATACATACACTACCATAACATACCAAAATTTTGGTTAAAAAACATGCTAGAATGATGTTTCAAGACCTTATGCTTTAAGAGCCAATTCTAAATATCTAACCATGAGATGCCAGAAATTTTCTACACAATACAACTTAGAACAATGCTAATATCCTCGTAGAGGAAAATGCCATCAAAATGCATATCTAATTTAGATTACAATCATGAAGTAAGTAAAAATAAAATTAAAAATAAAACTAGATTTTACTCGTAATTTTGGATTTTAATATTGAATAAAACGTTTAAGCTAGAAATCGGTGTTTTAATATACTGTATTAAGATAAACACTAATTTAGAGGCTAAAAATCTAAATTTTACAGTCAAACAATATTTAAAACTTGAATTTAACCTTCATTTGGCTCTTTTAAATTTGTTTTGTCGCCTAAATTAACGTTAAAGAACGCAGTCGGCGAAATAAGGAGATGGGATGAATAAAGTACCGGTAAGTAGGAAATTGATCATAAAATTAATGACCAATTTCATCCGCTAAACCCCCTTTGAGGGCGCTGCATAGAACATTCTGATCCGTTATTACTGGCTTCTGAGAAACATTTATTTCGGAATAGGCGCGACATCGTATCTTAACTTTATACATGGCTTTCTGTTATATTGATTTAAATAGGAGTTTCTTTCACTTTAGCGTAGACGATTTTTTCTTCCTTCTTCTCTTGCTTTAGTATTGAAGCGAATAATGTGTGGTATTATAATTAACCCGGTGTTGTGTTTGTATGCTGCAGGAGAGTTGGACTCAAATGCGTCGGCCGTGGTTGGGCGGGAGGTACAATTGCCCTGTGACATCACGCCACCCACTCTGGACGACCGAACTCATTTGGTTTTATGGTACAAACAAGATTCGGGGAATCCAATTTACACGTAAGTTCATTCTCCTTACTTTATTAACCCATTACGCGGACGCTATTATAGGAACTTTCATTATAATAACTGCAATGCTGTGGTATACAATGCCAAATCAATTACACATATTGGAACTTTAATTATGAAAGTTGCAACCTTAAGTAAATTTAGTTTTTTTATTTACAATAATACCGTGGTGAATAATACTGACAGTGACTTATTTATTCTTTAAACGAGAAGTGGTTAAATCGATCATTTTGGAACAAGGTCAAAACTAAAAACGAATTTGAAAAGAAAGAAAAACTAAAAACAATGAGTGAATAATATTAGTTCAAAGTACAATAATATTTCACTTATCTTATGGACTGTTGTATCAAATGTATTCAATTTAATATGCAATTTTAGAGCAGATGAGTATTAAATAAATCGAGATCGATATAATTAAACCGGGATTTAGTGTAGCAACCGAGCGGCGAGTGAACGAGAGATTTTTTATTAGCTCACCCACTTTTTCCTTTTCTGCACCTCGTCCACATTTTTGTCGTCAACATACGAGCGTATCAATGCTAGTTCGTTGTCGCCGTGTTTATGCAAACACGAAGCGTGTAATGCGAAAAAATTAAATATGGTAACGGATGAAGAAAATGGGTTTATTGATAGGACGGGGTTGGAAGTGAACGCTTAACAATAACGATTTAATTATAATAATTTAGAACAAAATAGCCTTAAGCCGGTGACTTGCACTTTTTGGAATTTACCCTACTTAAGATTTCTTAAAAACCGATACGGTACTAAAAATTACTCAACAAAATGCACGGAGAATCCTCTTGAGAATAATTTACTGTGGGTGTGTTTGAATGGAACGTAAATGAATTTGTGTTTTGTTTTTGGAAGGAAGGACATGAGATCTAATCAATCGATAGCTCCAGCAATACAGTTGGCTAATAACGACATTCGATTGCGGGTGAGCTTCCAACAAGGTCCTCATCTCACCAGCCCTTATTTATTAGTCAAAGATGTACAGGGCAAGGATCAGGGGCTTTACAGATGTCGGGTGGATTTCAAGAAAGCTCGTTCGAGGAATAGCCACGTACATCTCAACGTCATAGGTAGGTAAGCCCAAAATAAAATTTTAAAAAATACCGTACATGTACGTGTATATCTACTTATTATTAATCATAATAATTAATTTCTTTTATTATGAATAATTAAGAATCAGGTTGTTAATATGTATTTTTGAATTAAAACTTTATTTGTGGGGATTATACGTAATTCAAAATTGTTTTCTATCTCCATCACTCTGGCTGGCTCGAATATCAATTCTATTCTTCTACCTCAAAACTTGTATAAGAGAATTTACAAACACTGTACAATAATATAATATTATTCAAAATATTCCCTATGCGCGCATTCGATATGTTTCAAAGGTTTGAAGAGGCTGAGAGAGTGAAAAAAAAATTGAGGAGAGAGTAAGTGCGCTTGATTTATGGTGAAATATGTTAATCCTCGTTTTATTTATTCGCCTTTACATCTGAATAATTTTGCCTCATTAAATGTTGAAATGTTGCTTGTACTCACACCCAACCACCTATTCCTTTTTTATGTAGACCTACATGTACGTGAATGAACACGATGATAATGCGCACACGTGTAAAACGTTTTATAATAAAAATATAAATAGGAAACAACGAAAGATGTGCTGAGAATTTAAAAATGAAAACATCCTCTGCTCCAAATCAACGTACAAATTAAATTTGCGCTTCCTTTGCTTGGCTATATAGAAAACTTAACTTCTTTCTCCTTTTGGCGTCTTTCTTCCTTTAATTACCTTTTGTTTATCCCTTTGAATTTGCAACCGCCAATTTAATTTAAACAGCAGAATTAAGCTTTTATTAACTTTGTTGACGCAAGTGTAATGCTGATTACGCCGATAATGGCTAACTTAATCTATTCATTTACCAAATTTACATCTTTTGTCATTTCCCCCTCTCCCTTCTCCACCCCTTTGCTTAATTTGATCAAATTTGTTTTTAACCTACGGGAAATAAATCACTTTAAAAAAAAAACAAGCAAACAATAAAATCGGCATTTGATAAATCGTATTTGAAGAATTATTTACACGCAGTTGTCGGGAGTTTAGATTACTATTTTTTCTTCATATGGTAGGCAGTGTTACAGTAAAAAAAATAACAAATGAAAATTGTAGTTTTAAAACCACAAATACTAAGCTATTCATTAGTTTCTGATGTAAAATTTAATTTGAATTTCTATCTAATACGATTCAGTTCCACCTCAAGTTCCTACTATCTTGGATGAGAAAGGTTTGGACCAAGAGACGCGTATAGGCCCATACAACGAAGGATCAAGTCTCTTTCTCTCTTGCGAGGTGGTGGGAGGTAAGAATCGATATCCTCTTAATTAGATTGAGAGGAATAAACGAGCTATTTGATAGCCTTTTGACCTTTTTTACAATCCTGCCCCTGCTTATTAATTGAGCAGTTAATGAGGTTGAATTTATGCCACTTAGGTCACCCTCCGCCACAGGTGACGTGGTGGAGAGAAGGGAAGCTATTAGATCAGAGTTACGAGGTTACGTCATTGGCAATCGTACGCAACGATCTCATGGTCAAGTCCCTGTCTCGAGCCGACTTTCAAGCCATATTCACATGCAGGGCAAGCAACAATAACCAGACTGAACCGGTGGCTTCATCTAT
>JAQGAZ010003285.1:0-12403 GCA_034692225.1 Polydesmus complanatus
TTTAAGAGATTCAAAAATAAACTAGGTCTTATTTAAGAGATTCAAAAATAAACTAGGTCTTATTTAAGAGATTCAAAAATAAACTAGGTCTTATTTAAGAGATTCAAATTGTTAATTATAATAGTAATAAATAAAATGATAATTTTGAGATGAGAGAAAATGGATTAAGTCAAAAATGAATGGTTGGTCAATGAATAAAGATTAAAAATTCTCCTCATTAAAATGAATTAAAATGAAATAATTTCATTTTAATTCGCGGATTAAGTTATTTAATCCGCGTTTTATTTATTGCTAATTTCTGTCTAGACATTGTTATTGTGGATGTGGGTGACGGCGCAGGGGAGAGAGATGAAAGTAGGTCGAAAAAAACAGCTGCTGTTGTTTTTCGATGGAAATTGGAGCGAGTGGATGACGTCAACGCCATTGCCGAGGGGAGAGGGGGGGAAGCAAGTGACGTTTAAACTTTTAAAAAATAAAAACAATTACGTCATCAATACTGTTATAATAATAATTATTATAATGATATTAAAGCTAGGAGGAGGGTGAAGAGGGCAAGGGATGGGGGGGCAAAGGAAATCTATGTTTGGGCAGCGAGTGATAATAATAATTGAGGAGAAATAAAAAAAAATAATAATTTTAATAATGATTATTAATATTATTATCAAGTTTTGTGCTGTGTTTAACTTATTTACTTTACAGCCGAAGTTGAGTTAATAATTTTTAATATTTTTATTATTATATAAATATTTTTATTGTGAAAGCGATTGAGGGAGAGAATAGTATGTGCGCACGTACATTTGTTGTTGTTTGATAGTAATAATTGTACTCTGTAAATTCGATAAGTGTGAAATAACGTCTCACGCTAAATAAAGGTTGAGTTTTTCACTTTGAATCTCTTTTAAAAAGTAAATTCAGCCGTGTAAAAAACTTTTAGCGTTATAAATTTCGCGGGAAGAGAGCGGTTGTTTAGAATGCTCGCTAGATGGAGCCGATCACACTACGGAGTTTTTTATTTTTTTTAATTAATAATTAATACTGGCTTTATTTTAATTTATTTAAATGCTTTGAAAAACATAATAATGTTTTTTAAGTAATTTTTTTTCTTATATATAATTTTTGTTTAATGTTTATATTTATTTATTCGTACATTTTATTTGTAATTTATAGTTGAGCCCCTATGGAGCCACCGTAAACGCTTGGAAGCAGAAGACGCTCGGACGTGTCATTCGTTTGGTTCGTAAATGGGAAATTTCATCAATATTTATTAATTTTGACAGTTGTTTAACCAGTCTTTAATTTCAATTTTTAATTATTATTTTCGTGAGGTTAAGAATGCTGGCGAATGCGACGAGTGTGACGTAGGCGACGGAGGAAGCGACTACTCCTGCGGTACCTACTCAACGTCTACGCATCGCAGCTGCTGCTGCAGGTAATTTCACATTCCCTCCGTAATTATTATTTTGAAATAATTAAATTTTAATTAGATTAAAAGGTAGTTGGGGTGGTGGAAGAGCATTTATTCTACCGCAGGAGAACGCGTTTTCCACCTCTACATTCACCGCAGACGACGACCGATTAAAAAGGTATCGCTCTTCGTTTCTCTAAATGTGAACGACATTTCTAACGCTAATGTTATTATTCTTATTCTTAAGAGCACATGCGAAGTCAATGTGATAAACATGGACGAGAACACAGTAGAAAAATGGCGTTGGCCGAACAATATAAAGCTGAAATAGTGTGAAGTGCGTGAGACGACCACGTGTATAATCCCAGACTCAGCACTTGACGGTTTGTTCTCGCTTAGATTTTCCGAGTCGGCCTCATCCTTCACGAAATTTAAGGCAGCAGCCTCATGTCGCTTTGTCCAGTAATTTATTGCGTTCTGTTTTTGGTCGCAGAAGCTGGCTCGTATTTATTCCGCAACCTCAGAAAGCACTACGAAAGAATGTTGAGGGGAATGGAAGAAGAAATGAATGCGCCGACTCCGAGTGATTGAGTGAATTACGCATTAGGTAAGGCTTTGCAGTTATTATTTTTCTCAAGTTGGGGACCCGCTGTTCATGATTCAAAAGCTAATGTTTGCTCTCGCCTGGAGCCTGAGTATTCAATAATCTTGTTATTGATTTATTTATATTTTTTATAGACGACAGTTAAGTGTAAAGAGTTTACCAACAGTATTATGGAGCATCGAAATTTTGGGGCTCAAAAGAGGTCCGTTGAAAGACCCAAAGTTTAACCGCGATGAATAATTGGTGGTGAGGAGGTCGTCACTTTCCTTACGATTCAAATGATTTACTACCAGTCTATTAGATAAGCATCTGCGCGCAACGAATGTTAATATTAAATTAGATTCTTTAGAAAAATTATCTTTTTTTAGTGGTAATTCGAACGTATCAACGGTTGATGCGCACCAAATGCCGGTCATAACGAATAATAATTAATGATGACGAAAGAAGTCCCAAGCTGAAGGATGCTGTTATCTAGAAGCCCTGCCGCCATCTATTGATAGCGTATCCAACTGATGATCTTCCGATCACGCTTTTCCATCGAGTCAAATTAAATGGAATCTGTGAGGAACCTCTTAACCTGGGTAAGCAATTCTCTTCTCGGGTTCTCTGATTAACCGCTCTCTGGTATAACACCTCGTATCTCAAAACTTGTGAAGAAATTATATCGACATTAAATTAAATGTTTTTATTTTTGTAGAAGGTCTTATCAACGAGTCCTTACACTTTTTAGAGTTCAGAGAAGATTTAGAATTCCTCAAGTAGCGGACGACAATCATCGAGGAATCGGTAAGCCAGGCTTTCTCTCCTTTTCCGCTTTAAACAGGTTTTATTTTTGCTTTATCTCGGTGTACGTCGTTTTCAATTGATTGGAAATCTGGATTTAAACTTTATAATAATCGATGAAATTAATAATCGATTTTCATAAAGTTTGTTTCCATTTTTTTAATCAATTTTTCGAAATTCAATAATTTTTGAATGAATCGTATATTTTTGAAGACTTGTTGTAGGGGCGTTGCCTTGGCAGATGGCATCTCTACCTCTGACCCCACTCCGAACCCGCTCTGAGCCCACGCTGCTCCAGCTCTGCCGCCCATAGTGGTATCTGGAGAGGGTAGGGTCTCAGGTAAGACGGGGTGGGGTGGGCTGCCCAACTGGACTTTGACCCCAATTACATTTCTTTTCTCCCCCTCTGCTACGTCATACCTCTCTCAATTCTTTCTCTACCTCGTTCAACGTCACATTTCTTTTATTATAACGTCATTTCTTATTTATTTTTCTTCGCAGGATTTGGCCATCGTCTCATCCGAGTCTATACTCAAGCACCCTCAACCTGCATTTTGAAGTAAAATTTATGATTCGACATTCAAGTTCAAATATAGCCGTATTTTAGTTTTAATTTTGAGAGAGTGTGTGTTAATGTATGTTTTATTATTTATTTGGTGTATTTGTGTAGAAAGAGAGTCCGTCGGACCAGAAGCTGCATCGGGCGGCCGTGCAGGGAGACGTGTTGACGCTGAGGAAGGTGCTGGACAGCGGCAAGGTGCACGTCGATTGCATGGATCAGGTTTTGCTATTCTTCTACATACAATAATTATGAAGCTTTATTAAGGGTTTGTGTGTGTTTGTAGGAAGGAACGACGCCGCTGATTCTGAGCAGCGCCAACAACCACCTGGAGTGCGTGAACGAGCTGCTGCTGCAAGGAGCCTTCCCCAACCATAGACGAGTGGTGAGCCATAATTATTAATCACTTTCCCTAGTCACTCACTCATGGTTCTTGTTTTGTGTAGACGGGGACGACGGCGCTGTTCTTCGCTTCTCAAGGAGGCTTCTTGGAGATCGTGTGTCTGCTGTTGAAGTACGAGGAGCGTTTGGCGACTAAAATTTTGAATTGGTGACAATAATAATTTTGAATTGGTGACGCAAGATTTCCATAGCCTCCTATAATAATAATAATTATAAAGCGAATTGAAATGATCCGGACTGGCATTTTATTTAACGTAAGCATACGTAGGTTAGACGTTGTTTGATATAACAGACTTTTAATGTAGCTTAATTAATGTAGTTCAATAAAAATTTATTTTATTTTATACGGGTAATAATAATTGGCCCCTGATAACGCTACGAGATCAACGGATAGTAACTGCGGCGCAATGTCTCTAAGCTATGCGGCACAGTGATCATACGCCAAACTCAATATAATTTTTAAGGGGCAGCACGTGCTATGCCAGGCAGGTGGCTTTTAACTACTTTAAGAAGAAAAAAAATAATTAATATTATTATTATTAATTTTATCCCGCTGTCAAATTATTAATATTATTAAATAAGATTTTACAATAATAAGCTTTATTACCGGTAACAATAATTATTGTTGATCGAATGACGTCACCTGACACGTTGCTAAGCTTAAAACAATATGGTGGATAAAAATGATTAAGACGTCCAAGTGAATTGGTCTTATCTTAAGAGATTCAAAGAGACAACTGGTCATATTAAAAGGATTCAAAGCGAAATCTGGTCTTAATTAAGAGGTTGAAAGCGAGCACTGGTCTTATTTTAAGGATTCAGAGCGAAAATGGTCTTACTTAAGGGATTGTCGAGAGCGGGAAAGAAATCGCTACTAAGATAAAATGATTTACCAATACATTGATTTTATTGCCCTTGGATACATTGATTGGTTATCGCCGGAGGGGGAGACATTTTCTTCTCGGGGCTATATAAATCTTCCAAAGATTCTCGCGTAGAGTGGCTTTGGGGAGGAATTTTCGACGGTGGGCGCTGCTGCTGCTGTTGATCCAGGGTAGCAGCTGCTGGCAATTATTAAACTTTTGCAGGCGCAGCTCATCTGCGTAGCACCGGACGCGCAGGAGTAGCCGCCGGGGCAGGTGTAGGCGCCCAAGGCCTGGCTGGAGCAGTCCAGAGCAGCGCCTAGGGACGCCGCCAACATCAACGCCAAGACGAGAGTGATCCGGATCATCTTCATTTCTTTTCCCTTTATATTATTAATATTACTGAAATTGGAAGTGAACGACTTTCTCTTCTGATAGTTTTTGAGCTGTGAGCGAGGATTTTAATGATTTGGCTGGTGGTGATATAAATGAGATTGACGTCAATTGAATGTGCGGGGGAGGAGGAACAGCAGCTTTTGTTTATTGTTTGCGGATGACGCACTTGGATGGAGGGGAGAAACGTGCGAGGGCGAGGGAGGAGCAGGGGAAAAACCCTCATTATAATCAAATAACTACAATTTTATGGAAAATTAATTAATGCTGGTCTTATTTAAGAGATTCAAAGATAATTATCTAGGTCTTATTTAAGAGATTCAAAGCGAATCTAGGTCTTATTTAAGAGATTCAAAGATAATTATCTAGGTCTTATTTAAGAGATTCAAAGCTAATTCAGGTTTTATTTAAGGGATTCAAAGCGAATCTAGTTCTTATTTAAGAGATTCAAAGCGAATCTAGGTCTTATTTAAGAGATTCAAAACGAATCTAGGTCTTATTTAAGAGATTCAAAGTGAGAACTATTATTATTTAAGTAAATGAAAGTAAAACTGGTCTTATTAAAGTGATGTAAAGTAGGATGGTCTTATTAAAGAGATGTAGCCTAAAGTAAAATGGTCTTATTCAAATGAGAAATAAAGTGAAACTGGTCTTATTAAAGAGAAGTAAAGTGAATCTAGGTCTTATTTAAGAGATTCAAGGCAAATCTAGGTCTTATTGAAGAGATTCAAAGCGAATCTAGGTCTTATTGAAGAGATTCAAAGCGAATCTAGGTCTCATTTATGAGATTCAAAGCGAGAACTATTATTAATTAAGTGAATGAAAGTAAAACTGGTCTTATTAAAGTGATGTAAAGTAGGATGGTCTTATATAAGAGATGCAAAGTGAAATGGTCCTATTCAAGAGAAGTAAAGTGAAACTGGTCTCATTTATGAGATTCAAAGCGAATTTAGGTCTTATTTAAGAGATTCAATTATAATCTAGGTCTTAATTAAGAGATTCAAAGCGAGAACTAGTATTATTTAAGAGATGTAAAGTGAAACTGGTCTTACTTAAGAGATTGAAAACAATAGACCAGAGAGGGGGGGGGGGGGGTGTGAGAGGAGGTCCAAAAACAATTATTTGCGTTTAATTAAAAAAGAAAATAATGAGCGTAAATATTAATTAATAATAATCTGGGTTTTTTTCCTATTATATTGTGTGTTGTGTTTGTGTTTGTGGGAGGGGGAGCACTTTGACGTCATATTTTATGTAGGTGAAATTTTATGAAGTGACCTGAACCGGGGGGGGGGGGGGAGGGAGGGGCGTTAAAATATATGTTTGTGTTATAAGAGATTCAAAATGAGAAATGGTCTTATTTAAGGGAATCATGGTCTTAATTAATAGATTGAAAGCGAAAATTATTGGTCTTTGTTAAGAGATTCAATGCTGTAATTAGATTTATTAGATTAGATTCAAAGTGAAGAAAGAAAAAATACATTTTGGTGCTTTTTTACATTTCCCCCACCAAAACAACGGTTACTGATACGTAATACAGTAATAATTATTGCGCTGGATTCAAAGCGGCCTCGTGATCCTGCGCAAAGAGAGTTAGAAGCAACAGGAAGCGCTGCTCCTCCTCCTCATGAATTTGCCCCACCGCCTGCACCGCTTCTTCCAGTTCCTCCTTGGTCAAAGCGGAGCCGAAACACTTTTTCAGCATCTTCCTGGTCTTGCAGGTCAAGTCTTCATTGGGCTTCCGGTTCTCTTTCAGCATGATCTTCTTCACACCTTCCGTCAGACAGTAGGCCGTGGTCTCGTTAATCTCACTGCACAATATGCTTTGTACGGCGGGTAGACTGGCGTTGATGAAAGTCTCGCCAGAGAGCGTGACGTTGACTATAAAGTTGTACATGGTGGCATTGTCCATCCGGGGGTAGATCTTGAGGAGGCAGTTGGTCATCTTCTGGGGTTCCAGGGTATCGATATTTTTATCTTGCTTTTGTATTTTGATGAGGCATTGGCTGACATTTTGGAAGAAGGACTGTACGGTTTCCTGTTCCCCAGCAGCAGAGGAGATGTCTAGAGTGGTCAATAGGAGGAAAAAGGACAATTGCATCAACATTTTCATCGTATTTTGAAGTTCGTTGTTGAAGACGAATTGTTTTGAGTTTGGAATTGAACGGAGCTTTTATACTTGATGAAATAGACTTGATATTGAATTTTTTTATGAGGGGAAAATTTTAACATTGAAATAAAATGTTTTAAGTATTTTTTTATTGTGAGGTGTAAAAATTTTAATGAATTTGGAGAATTCCCGAATTTGCATAGAAGAGTTAGTTGTAATTAAAATATTATATTAAAATGTTTATGGTTGAAGACATAAGGAAGTAATTAAAAATAATGTAGTAGAGTAAATTGTTTTAGTTTTTATTTTATTTTTAAAAATATAATTTGTTAATTATTCTTGAAAAAAATTATTCTTAATTTTTTTTTTCCACTTTTTTTTTAAAAATTTTTTTTTTGAAAATTTCTTAAATTTGCTCATAACATTTTATAAATTTTTTTTGCCTTGCTTGTGATATTTCTTATATTTTGTAATATTTTCATTATAGAATTTTTTAATTTTTCTCATTAAATTTTTTTAATTTTTGGCATAATTTTTTTTCTTAATTTCCTAATAAAATTTTATTCTGTTCTTAATAATATAATTTTCCTAAAAAAAATTCTATTTCTCTTATTTTTTTTTAATTTTTTAACTTTGATAATTTTCTTAAACATTTTTTTTTTTATCTTAAATCCCTTAAATATTTTTCTAATTACCTCAAAAAATATTTCAATTTTCTACAATAAAATTTTTTCACTTCATTTTCTATAAAAAAATAATTGCTGATAGGGTTCTACATAATGTTAAATTATCTTAACATTTTTCATTTCCTGGGTAAAAAAATTTAACAAGAATAAAAAATATTATTGTAGTAAAATATTTATGATTTTATTTCATTATCAAAATAATGACTTATTAATATTTTATTCCAGCGTTATTTTTTCCAGCATTATTTTTTTTAATGAATACTAATGAGAGTAATTAAAAAAACAATAAGGAAAAATAATTAACGAGAAGTTTACTGCTGGAAATACAAAAGCTATTAAAAAACAAAAGCATTAAAAATGTTTACCCCTGATTTCCGCCTTCAGTTAAACTTAAACCTTATTAATCGCTTTGAATCTCTTGAATGAGACCAGCTCCCATTTTGAATTTCTTAATTAAGACCTGTTTAACTGTTTTCACTAAATTGAATCTATTTAATAAGACCAGTTCTCGCTTTGAATGTCTTAAATAAGGTTTGTTCTTCCTTTGAATCTGTTAAATTCGACCAGTTCTCGTTTTAAACTCTTAAATAAAGTTTGTTCTCGCTTTGAATCTCCGATGTAAGGCCAATTCGCGCTTTGAATTGCTTAAAATGGTATTTCTTCGCTCTGTTGTTGATGTGTGTTAGATTTCAGCGTTTGAATTTGGAGGGAGAATAATAATGATTAGTGTTGCCATAAATACTCACTAGATGGCATGGATTGAATTACGGTGACTTTTCTATCAAACCAATGCGCTTCGTAAATAAAATTTCAACTCTTAAATTTATTTTAATTAAGAAAATTATAATTATTTATTTAATAGATGTTTGATGCGTAAAATTATTTTTTTAATTGTTGTTTGATGTGTTAAATTATTTATTATTTAAATTTCGTTTGTAAAGTATTTCTAGTTGTCGCTATTGAGCCCCCGTAGAAGCTGGAGTTTCGTGTGGAAGCAGACGACGACACCGCGTTTTTGATCTTCGTTTCGCTGGAGTTGAGAGATGTTTCTTCGGGTATTTATTTGCCTCGAATGTTTTATCAATTTTTGCAGTTGCTTAATTAAATTATTAGTGTTATTAATAGATATTCGATTTTTTTTAAGGTTAAAGACATGAGAGGCGAAAGCTCTTCAGCTGAAAAGGAGAGAGGTAAACAACGTATAGCATCAAATTGACGTGTAATGTGTAATTATTGTGCGTGGTGTTGGCTGAAAAGTAATGTTGGAGATTTAATAATGGTCAAGTATGTATTATGAAGACTCGAATCCAATGTGGGAACAGCGTATGTTTTGGGAGCGTAACTTGTAAGGTGTTTCAGCATTTGATTTGAAACGCATTACGTTTCCAGCAACACCTATTACCAGGTAGTATCGTTGAGTTCAATTCGAAGTGAAAGTCGACTACGAATTAATTTGTAATTTATATCTTTCGTTTAGAATTTTGTGTGCGAGCTCGTCGAAGCGTGTTTTTCATGGCTTCAACATTAGCTTTGGTTTTTACGGCTCGAGTCACCAAAATGTTATCGTAAGAGACGTTTATACATGTAGACTCGCGATACTTTCGTTAAGCGTTATTTCCAGCAAAACACTCTGGCAAAAAGACTCGCTCGAGTGCGGCCTCGAAGAAAATTCGAGAGTGAAAAAGCGCAGTTGTGAACGTGACGAGGAAGCGAGAAGAGTTGAAGCATCGATCGAGTGGGAACGCGACGTGTTTGGCTGTGGATCGGGTATATTGAACGGGAGTGGAGATGAAGACGTTCCCGGAGCAAAAGGATTTGTTAGGTAAGACAGTTGATCAAGTGTCAGGGTTAAAAAAAAGAAGGTCTCTTTGTGGTATTTTTCTTTATTTACTACATTGAGTTCATTTTGTGAAGACGAATGGAGGATCCAAGGGTCGGTCTGTTCTATGATCTTAATCCTTAATAATCCGCCACTCCTCATTATATTAAAACGCAAACATTGATTTTCTTTTCTTTTAATTATTACAGAGATTGTCGGAGAGCTTGGATTTGTCTGTTTGATGGCGAGCGAGACCTCTCATCATTCCTTTAAAAGGCTGAAAGAAGCGGCAACTTTAAATCACCTGTTCCTATGCACACATTTATCCCGCAGCCTCGGAAAGCCTTACGGAAGACTAATGAAAGGAGAGGCGTAAGAAAGGTATCGGGTTCTGTTCGCGCTCAATGGAACGAGCCACAAACAAGGTCCAGGCCGAACGAGTTAATGAGATTGAGGTGTAAGAGAGAGGAAGGTCTCTTCTCGGGAAACTCTACCTGCATTTTGAAGTAAAAAAAAGAAAATTTAGATTCAGAATCAGCGTTGAGATTTCAATGAGCTCAATCTAGAGACTAATTTGACCCTCGCAGTGAAGTTTATTGAGGTTTAAAATGAGTCTTACTCTCGCGTAAGATTGAGACTGTCGTAAGTTCATGGGTACGTACCGCTCTTCTAGGTTTAATTATTACGAGCGTGTGTTAATTTTTGTTTTCTGTGTAGAAGGAAAGTCCGTCGGAGCTGAAGCTGTATCGAGCGGCTGTGGCGGGAGACTCGCGACTGAATGGTGTTGGGAGAAAAAGTAATGTCGCAATTTTAATAATGATCATATATTAAATTATTGGCAAATATTGAGTTCGAGCTCGTCGAAACGCATTTTCACTGGACCAAAATTCATGACGAGTGTGGAAAGTTGGTTTCACCTCTTGGTCGCCTTCGGTTCGAGTCACCAAATAGCACCGTAAGAGACCCAAATTTAGCGAGAGAGAGACTTTCGAGCCTCGTGTTAATTAAGTGTTATTTTCAGCGAAAAGAGGATCGTTCGAGTGCAGGTTGGAAGAAAATTGGAGAGTGGGAAAACATGGAGTGAGTGAGATATGTGGATGGGTATTGAGTCAGGTGTCTTTGCCACTTCGATCGGTCTTATTAGATAAGTATTTGCGAACGCAACTGTGACAATAACAAAGATTCTTTAGAAAAATTATCTTCTTAATAGTGGAATCTTTCAAAGTGAATGGTTGGATGTGCACGAAATGACGTGGGCGTTTGTAAGTTATTGAAACGGGTGAAAAAGTCTCAGCTTGAAGATGAAAGATGCTTTCTGTCAATAATAAGATGGAGAAATGATACAAAATGATGGACCAGAAGCTGCGGCCGTGCAGGGAGACGTTTTGAGGGCTGCGGAAGGTGCTGGGCAGGTATTTTTATTCTTATAAAACGGAGTTTCTATGGAGCTTTATTAAGACTTTGTTTGTGTAGGAACTGGAAAGATGTCTCTGATCCTGGGCAACGCCAACAACCACCCGGAGTGCGTGTGGGAGCTGTTACCCCAACCATTCGACAATACAACTTGTGGTATACGTTTCTGCCCCAGTACAGCGACGTCGGTTTAAAATTAAAATAAAAAAAAATAATTATTATTAATTAAACAAAAAACACTAAAAAAATTAAATTTTATATTGGTCCATAATAATAATAATAATAAAAGAGGTTGAAAATTACTTCGACTTTTAATTTAATTCATAATATTAAACGGTATTATTATTAATAATTTCATGGTAACTATTCCGCGCTTATTATTTCTACCGTTTTAGTAAAATATGGTGAATTCGCAATTAGACTACAATAATAACAGATCAAACAACAGCTGTTTGATCCTGAAGGTTGAGTTTGTCCCTGGATGTTGCTCCATTTTTATGGCATTGAGAGAGAGAGAGTCAGAAAAAAAACAAGATGAGTGGGAGTGTTTGATCTGACAACACTATTACGTCATTCTCATACAGGACAAGAGAGAGAGACACACAATGGCTGATGGAAGTGTTGGCGTCAATCCAATAATAATAATTAATATTATTGTAGAGGATTTGACTTCTTAAGTCAAAATTTTCACTTTTTAAATAAATTATTTTACTTTTTGGGTCAAAATTTTCACTTTTTAGGTCAAAATTGTCACTTTTTGTGTCAAAACTTTAATAATTTGAAGTTGAAATTTCCATCTGTTGGATTGAGAATAATTAGTAGAGTAACTGATTAATGTGAATGTTAATCGATAATTATTGATTAATTATCTCCAATCAATTTTGCTTTTTATTGAATAATTAATTTTCTACAATTTAATATTTTTCAAGCGCAGAGAAGCTACGTAAATACTGTATATATTAATATTCTCCCTACACGATGGATGGCAATGACGTCAGATGAAACAACAGCTGCGACCCTCACTCACATTCAGCTTATTAATTTATTATTATACACTTCCACACATTGAAAATACTGGTGTTACAAAATACAATGTTTTACAATAATTATTAATGAATTATACAATTATTATTTAAATGTGTTAGGGGCAATTGTAAAAAAAAAAACCCGATTCTCTTCCCTGATTTTAATTTATATTATAATAACCAATAATAATAATTATTAGGGTATATAAAATCAAAATTAAATGCGGCAAATATAAACATTTAATATTAAAATCAAAATTAAATGCGGCAAATATAAACATTAAATATTAAAATCAAAATTAAATGCGGCAAATATAAACATTTAATATTAAAATTAAATGCAG
>JAQGAZ010003286.1:0-12399 GCA_034692225.1 Polydesmus complanatus
ATAAGTAAACAGTGAGGTAGAAATAATAGTTTCTAAGGATTAGAGAGCTTTCAGTCGGCTAGAGCGCCGTACGTTTTTTATTATGGAAGCGCGAACATAAAACATGCGAATATACTGCAATTAAAATTAAGCAGTATTAATTAATAATCAAGATAATTTAATATAAAATTATATTAAAAAAAAGAAAGGTGGAGAAACGAGAAAGTGAGGATCTGCACGTAACAGACGCCTGCGCCTTCATATCCGATGTGATATCGATCACTTACACTGAGAAGAGATAGACAGAAGAGTGAAGGGTAAATGACGTCACACGATGACGACATATTTTTCATCTATTATAAATATTACATTTTATAAGATATAAATTTAAGCTATTTTTATGTAAACTTAAACGTTTTTTTTTTTTTACTTTCTGCAAAATGTCGTCTTGTCCAGGCAGTTTAACGTTGTTGTAGTCTGGTATATTTTGAAAACATAAAGTAGCTACTGCATTAACGTCGTTTAGTTCTTCGTATTCAGTAATACTCATCGAAGGTCTAATATTAAATAAAATTAAATTATTTTTCAAGATTTAATTTTTAATTTAAATAATATAGTATAATTAGGAAGTAGGGTACATAATTTTAGATTTCTACTGCAGAATATTGTATTTTAGTCAAATAAGAAAAAAATTGTTGTTTTGCAAAATAAATGTATACCGGAAGCGTCTATTAGAAACACCTTTTATTTTATTTTTTTTTTTAAAAAAAGTCTACTCAAGATTTAGCCAATACCATAAAATGTCTTCAATGGTGTCACTCTCACTCATGCGTCACTAATGGTTTCATATGCAGTGCTTTAAACCTTATAAAAGCTATAAATGATGCTAGTCTTTGCTGTGAATCTCCTAAACAAGGCTATTTTTCGTGCCACTTCCGGCATTAAAATGATTCTTTTAAACATGTGATAACATTTCCTATTTCTTTTTGCAAAACATAAGACATTTGCCTAGTGGCGTAGGTAGGGTCTATGGAGACAGGCAACAATCTCAAACATTATTTTGGCGAATATTCTTTTTTATGAGCTGGGAGACATGTATTAAATAAACGCCGAGTTTGCGAGGAGAAAAAGGATAAATTTGGCGGTTTTTTAGGCAAAATTATGAAAGTTTAAAAATGCCTCAATTTGCGAGTCGCTGGCATTAGAGGGCTCCGGGGCTTAAGTCCCATTAATCTCTACATAGATTCAACCTTGCATTTGCATTGGTAAGGATACGGCGATAACAATTTTTACCTGAAGTAAGAGTTCAGGGCATACGCAGTCTGACAGATGGCGAGGAGAGTGGAGAGAGTGAGGCAGGTGAGCCATAGCTTCTTCCTGCTCCTTTCCTTCGCCTGTTCCACTTGGTCCAACGCGGAGATAGAAGAGCTAACTATACTCAGCTTCATCTTTCAGCTGCTCAGAGTGTTCTCCACTCAATCTCATGGCTTTATATAATAAATCTCAGCTCCACACACAACGCTACACGTCGTCTGACATTTAAACCAGCTTTAAAAAAACATAAAAGCTTTTGGATTTATTAAAACCAATACTTTTCCTTTAATCTTTTAAACTTTGCACAGCTAATGCATCGAAATTAACTGTATTTTGGCTGCAAAAAGAGTTAAAAAGCAGTAATGGAGAGGCGTTCCTTCTATTGTTTATGCATTAAGTTTTGGCATTTGCATACAAATCGAATAGTCAATAATTATAATGCATTGTTTTTATTATTTTTAATTTCTAAGCAACCGCTGACATTTCATTGCGCAACCGGCGACGCAGCAACCTACACCGCTGCAATAGGCTCCTTTCTTAAGGGCGAAAATCGTGAGTTCCCTAATCTTCTTTAACTATAGCTACTAATTAAAGTAATAGTATTAGATGTAAACGTAGTAACGAGGTAGTTTATAGCGTTTCATACGATTTTAAAGACAGAGTTTATTTGTGTTTTCCACTCCCTGCACTCACTCATCTAGGTGCGATTTAATTCTGGCTTTGCACCTCTCTCACTGGGCTTAATCAGCGGGATAAGTCTCTGTTTTTTCTCCAATTAAGGCTGAAAATGACTTTCGTAACGCACCCAGCGCTTTTCTCACCGACCTTCATTCCGTCTCACAGCCGATCGATGGCCCACTCCCAATCACTTCCTGCCACCCTCTCCCTCTCTCCGCTCAATGCCAATGCGCGCGCAACTGATCGATGGCCCACTCCTTCTCTCCCTCTCTCCTGTCAGAAATAAATGCGCGCGCAACTGATCGATGTCCCCCACTCCCTATCACTCCCTCTTTCTCGCTCAATCACTGGTCAATACCAATGCGCGCGCATCTTCGACGTTTTCCGAAAGGACTTTGTTGTTTCGCCAGTCACTTAGCAACGTCTTTTCTCAAGACAAGTCCGCTGCATGCGCCTGAATTCTTATGAAGAATGCATTGGGCTTTTGTAACGTGTTTTCTTGTCCTAAGCTGTATTTTGGGGTTTTAAATTATGTCTTCCTTAAGATGTTAATGTTGTGTGTGAATGTAACAGTTTAAATTATACGGAGTAAGAGATTGACACCTTTTTCTCCATCTGCAGTTGGGTATAGCTTAGGAATAAAGCGCTACTCAAATCAAATATGTGTCTACCTACACCTTTGCATCGACGTTATTAACGATGCATGAGAAAGTAGGTATCGAAATTGTATTGTTGTGTGTCGAAATCTACATTTTCAAAGGTCGGAAATGACGGAGATTCCTACCCGTCGTACGTCCACGACGGTTATAATAAACGTTATGGACAACAATATTACCTACAAGATGGATCGTGTGCTTTTATATCGTCAACTCAATTCGGGATAATTATAGAGCGAAAAAGAGGTAAAAGTGCATTTGTTTTGTTTTGTTGTATCCAACCGCCCACTTCCCATGCCTCACCGCTCAATACCAATGCGCGCGCAACTGATCGATGGCCCACTCCCACCCTCTTCCTTTCTCTCCGCTCAATACTAATGCGCGCGCAGCTTCGACGTTTTTCAGAAGCAGATTAGCAACGTTAGTCTCGCGAATATTTTGGTAACGTAATCAAAAAATTCCATTAATTTCTTTTATTTAACATTTAAGTTTTATATTTATTTTTTTTTTCGTATTTTCTTGAAATCCTTGTGTCAGTGTATGCAATGCAGTAGTGTAAAACATTGTCACCTACTTCTTCTCACATCCCAATCATTTTAGACGACCTAGGCTAAGCATTTGTTTACACATCATTTTGAAAATTATTGGTGTTGTTGTTTGAAATATTTAAGGTCATAGGTCGAAAACGCTGGTATTTTACGTACATGTATAGCTAGCCTGCTGACTGAATGGACACTCAACGTACCACTCTTACTTACCCTATAATGTTAACACGTTGATAGTACTTTCTCATTCTATTTATTTATTTATTTTGAAGGGGTTTTAAAGTGACTTACCAGTGAAAAAAAAATTCCATTCGCAATCTTTGAGAGAAACCATGATTAAAATTTACTTTTAATTGTTTGAGAATATTTTTAATTTTTAAATTCGTTTATTTGATTAAAAATTAAGTTTTTTATTTTTGAATAAAAAATAGCAAATTTTAAAATTTTAATTACAGATTTTTGAAAACAATTTAATTTTGTTAATTCCCCCTTCCCCCTCCCATTTTTATGTTATTTTGTTATTATTTCAGTTGTATTTTGTTGCTATGAATACACCACTAATGCATTTGAACCTTTTAAGGAGAAAATGTTTTCGATTATTAAAAATCGTTTAAAAGTATGTAATTAGGAATTACAAATTTTTCTTACATTTACTAAATAAATAGCCGAAATTTTAAATATAACTACCGGTATCAGAATTTTTTATTTTTTTTTTCTACAAACAATTTTTAAAATAAATTAAAAAAAAATTAAATCTTAAAGAATTGGCTTTTAATTGTATCTCGTAGATAAAAATAACTAAATATTTTAATCACTTTAATAATTTTATAGACTTCTTCTTATGATGTGACAACCGCAGAGCGCATCAACTGAGCTTCTCAAGTAGCAGCTACATTGAAACCTATCACCATTTACATTTAAAAGAAATGTTCTCTAAATTAATTAATTAATTATTAAGGTAGAACGTTAGTGATGGAAGTTTAGGGCATCGAATGGGTTGTGTTACATACAATGGAGGATCTCTCTACTTTTCAAATAACTTAAAATTACAGCTTTAATAAAGAAACAATAATGTACAATACATTTGAGTGAAACATTTCTAGGTTGAATCCTGTTCCTGTAACGTGTTCTCGTAACATGGATACGAAGCCGGAAGCTGAAGATAACAACGTAACCTATAATATATTTTGTTGAAACTAGATCGCTAAGACGGTGGGCGCATGCGCAGTTGCCACTTGTTTTATTTTCTCGGCGGCCTCAACTTCGCTTTTGTAAAAATGACTACTGTATATGAACAAAACTAATAATGCTTAAACTACAATAATTAAACCTGTTTAAGACGGAATCGTGCTGTATATTATTGTCTTTTCTTAAATTGTTTCCGTTACAAATTTAAATTTCTCGTTTATTTAATTATTATTTTTTTTTGTCGGGGAATGTTTTTTTTTTTTCAATTTTAACGAGAAAAAAATCCACGAAGGAAAAAAAAGGAAAAGTATTTTGAAATAATTAGTTTTATTACTGTTTGAATATTATTGGTAATAAATTTGAAGTGGTTTTATTATTGATTAAATCGGGGGAAAAAAATTGAAAGTTATTTTAACGTTTGCATAGTGATAATAGTAATTAATTTATGTGAAATAATAATAATTATTGTTGCATAACTGTGCAATAATTTGAAAAGGTTTTTAAGAAATCAATTAACGAGGTTTTTTATACTTTTGATTTTTTTGCCCCCTTTCAATTTTACGAACAAAAATAGAAATTATCCTTCTGGAGATAAACTCGAAAAGCATTTGGAATTCTACAATAAAATTGAGAATCGATTGTCCAATCCACAATCCTGAAATTCCTCCTAAAATCCCCACCAGCGAATCATCCTGTGGATTAAAAAAAAATGAAATCTTAAACCATTATGTGAATTAATTAAACTGATAGTTACTGGGATGGCTGGTTTTTCAGCCACCACTGCCTTGTAAAACGATTCTCTTTCGATGTTGACCACTGATTCACCTGACCTAAAAATTAGACTTAATCGTTGAATTCCAAGTAACTTCGTGATTTAACTTACCACATTTGGGCTTCCAATTCAGGTATTGAATTATAGTGACCATCAATAATTTTCTATTTTATTTAAAACAAATATACATATATTAATTTTCTCAAGCGGAAAAATCCCCAAAAGCAGTAGAGTAAATTCTAATAATTACTTTTTTATAAACATTTCGTGATTCACTCATTTTGAAGTGGTAGTCCATACTCCTGAGATACAACAACAATAAATGGTTTTTAATAAAACAAAATAAAGTAAATAACTTTTAACAAAAGTCTTACTCGCAAGGATATCGACATCCACAGTCACCGAGATCTTTAAATTCAAATAACATACAATAAATTAATAATTCTAAAATTATTGTGTGCAAACTGTGGCTTAATTTATGTTTCATTGAGTGAATTTATTGAAATTTTTATTATAAACCGTAGAACATGAGAGAGACCAACTTAACGTGTTGTCTCGTTAGCGATTGAAAAAGAACCAAACGTCTCGGCACGCACGTGCGCGAGCCGGGATTTTTGGGTTTCTAACAATACCCACCATTTTAATTCAAAAGAAATAAGAAGAATGTGTCCTAAAGAGCTCAAATAGTTTACCGAGATAACATGTTGTATTTAACATCTCTTGATCATCTATTAATTTAGTATCACAGCTATCTTGCATTTCTAGATCTCGTAGAAAACAGAGTTGGAGACACATCTGCATTAGGTATAGGTTATAAAAACACAAGTGTTAATTTCAAATTTTGAAAATTTAAAAATATTAAAATCAATAGAAGTTGTTGCGAATAGTAGTTCTAAGTTCCTAACCTAATCAATTTTAATTAAACTCAAATGTATCTTTTTTCCTAACTTAAAAGAAAGAATAAACTCCTACAATACAACATAACTTTGAGTTATTATCGATAGATTCATTCGCGATTTTTTGTATGTCTATAGTGGTAGGTGAAAACCTAAAATAAAATTAATAAATTCCATTACTTTGTAACCGGGGTGGGACAAGCCACAAAATTAATGTTATAATTAAAACAAATTTATATTAATTACTGTAAGGTCGGAAATATTCGGTGGCGTTATATTTCGGTAGTTACCAAAACTCAACATGTTCGGTGGAATTTAATTTCGGTAAATAAGGAGTTACCGAATTTAAATTCCAACATTTAAATTTTGAAAAAATTTTGAAAAAAATTTAAAAAAATTTTAGTTTAAAATTTTTTTTTTTAATTTTTAATAGCTAGGCCTATGTTGATATTGTTTTTTTTTTAGTGTAATCAAGGTTTAAGGTTTATTTAGTTGTTTTGAGACACTGCACTTTTTATGAAAAAATACTCTGTACCAAATTATTCTGGTTTTTAATTTTTGTTCATGTTTTTTTTTTTTAAATGATTCTAAAAATTTATACTGTAAAAGATTTAATTTTTAAAAGAAAATAACCATATTGAATAATAGATAGGCTACAGCACACTAAAGTACTCGTATAAATTCCGAAAAAAATGATTTGATAAAATCAATTTAAAACCAATAAAAACTGAAATAAGAATTTAAAAAATGTGGTACTACGATACTGTGCAGGGTATTTTTTCAAAAACAGTGCATCTTTTACATAAATGGATTCAGTTGATTGAAATGGATGCAACTACCAAAATTTCGTTGAGTACTATTATGAAACCACTAAATGCAATGTGGTTTGAAAAATCTTACAATTAAAATTAATTTAATATAATATTTGAAGTGAAATTTTTGCCTGTTTTTTTATTTTTATTTTTTCAAAAAAATTTGGTGGAATTTAATTCCGTGGAACTTATTTCGGGGGAATTTAATTTCGGTTAAGAATGCCCTACCGAAAATACCGAATATTAATTCCACCGAATAATTAATGACCTTACAGTATTCAAAATTAATGGAGATTATCTGTCATCCTTCTACCAATAGAACCAATTTGGGGGGAGGGAGGGAGGGAGGGGAAGAATCAAGCGGCAGAGTTTGACTTAAATTTCGTAAGGGGGAACCTTAATAACGGTAATTAATATTTTTCTAGAACGAGATATTAAAAAATAAATAATTATGATGCTTCAATTGCTTACTTACACCGATGAAAACAAAAATCTTGGGCCTAACTAACCGCGTAGGACCTTGTGCAAAGCTACCGTACGCGCAACTGCTGGGTCGGCAGTGACTATTAAGTACCGGTATTCATAAACAACAGCATACCTTGTAAGTGTATGAATATGTTAAATTTACACGAAAGAACTTCAAATATTCCGGCCAAACGGAGTAGGTGGTGTTGTTGGGAACGCACTTATAAGGATAAGGATGAGGTAATCTCCTCGTTTCAGTCTGCAATGTATAGGCCTACTAATTAATCTGTTATGGTTAACATAATAATTATTATAATAACACTTGAGTTGATTATTTGAAAATTATTTGAAGATTATTTGAAGATTATTTGAAGATTATTTGAAGATTATTTGAAGATTATTTGAAGATTATTTGAAAATTTTAAACCAGTTATTTACTATATTATTTAATTACCGAGGAAAATTTAATGTCAACATGGCTTCCTGGAGCTACTCCAATTTTGTCGAAAGGCATTTTGGCTATGTAACTTTCAGACAGACAAAACGGGTCGAAGCAAATTGTGGTTGAAAATTCCTCAAATACATAATCTTCTCTTGGGTATTTAAAACTTATATTCAAATCTATAATGAAAATAATTTAACAATAATTATAGTAATTAAGTTATTTGTGGAAGCAACAGTAAAATTATTAAATTTATTAAAATTTACTTTTAACATTTATGTTTTCAAAATTAGAAATGTTTGTATTAATAATTGCGCACACTCTAGCCATTGAATGAAATTCCTTAAAATTGACTTCCTTATACAATTGAATCAACTTTTTTTCTGTTAATCTTAAAATGACAAAAAGAAAGTTTTAATTGTTTAAATACTGGTAAAAAAAACAACCTGTAATTTTAATACAAAATGACATTGAAATAAATGTATTCGTCTTCATAAACAGCTTATAAATTATTGATAATAATGATTACACTGGTTGAGAAAATTTTGAAACAATTTCGCGCCCTTCACTTTAAATGCGTTTTTTGGAAATATTATTTTTACATAATATTTGAGACAACAGTTTCTATTGCAGTATAAATTATTTCTCATCCACCAAAATACCTAACTACAAATATATTAATACCGGTACAGTAAATTTAGTAATAATAATTAGAGTGTAGGCCTACTTACATGCAGGAAATAGCGTTTCCAACATCACTATGGAATTCACAAAACGTTATAAAGTCAGTGAGCGAAGGCAGCATGGACAGCTTTTCATCATCAGTGAAGTAATTGTTAGGAACGTTATTCAGTTCAGAAATTAACTAACAAGTATGCGTCAGTTAAATACTTAGGTGTTTATACTGGTATAAATACTTGGATTTTTAACTAAAAAAGGGATTTAGTACATGATTACCTTTTTCTCTTTCAATGAGTGGTAGTAGTTGAGTTTATTGGCCAGAACAACATCCGCAAAAGTATTATTGTTGTAATACATTCTAGTGTTAGAGCAGACATAGACAGCGGGAAATGAATTATAGCTCTGAGGTTCAGTAGTTACCACACGTATTGTTTTATATCTAACAACCCAAGTAAAAAAAACCATTTGGAAACCATTTCAAATTTACAAAATGGAAAACACATGGAAATTGGGCAATGGTTTTGAAATGGTGGTGGTCCCATTTGGTATTAATGACCCAGGTGGGACCCGCTCCAATAGAAAACCACTGCCCAAATTCCATGTGTTTCCCATCTTGAACAATTACCACATGGCACTAGTCCATGTGGTTCTGATAACGGTTTTTAAAAATACGTAATACAAAATCAAATTTAAAAAAAACAGTTTTAATACAATAGGCACGCGCACGCACTATAAATAAATAAAGTAATTGAATATGAGTAAATGAGAACCAAAATATTTAAATAAACAATGTAAATACAGTATAATTATATTAAGACTTATCTGAACGGTTCTTGTTGAAAATACATGATCGCCCGTATGTACAAGACACCATCATACCAATATAAATTTAACAACTCATTGCATTAGAATAAAGACCCAGAACCTAAATATAAGCAGCACATACTAAAGAACCTTATTAACTTAATATTTAGCATTAAACTTATCTGATCATGATCGAATGGACAGCCAGGGAAGGATCGAACGTGCGCAGCCGTTAGTCGACGCCATTTTCAAAATAGTGCATGTACATGTTTTAGCTAGTGCGCAATGTGCGCGCGCATAGTGCACCATAAATCGTGTGATGCGCAGATGTTAAGAGTGGGATGAGTCACAGCCCATTTGGCATAATCACCATAATTAAAAGCTAAACTGCTATTTTAATTTTAAAAAACTATAGAATTTTGTAAATAACTAAATTGTTTCATAAAATTTTAATAATTTTTTAAAACTTTAATAAAAATGTATAATAAAAACATTAATTTGGAAAAATTGATTTTTATGCCAAATGGGATATGGTAGTCCACAATGAATAATAATGAGTAACAAATGGTTTCAAAATGGAATGCTTTTGGACACCAGATAGTCCACGTGGTTCCATCTTAATCAGCTGGAAAACAACTGGAATTATCAAATTCCACTTGTTTTCCACAATAGTTCCATTTGGTCACCAATGGATTTTTTTACTTGGGAAAGCACACACATACATTGTAAACAAATCAAAAAATAAAAATATGGAATCACAACAAAGGAATTTACTGTAAGTATTCATCAATAGCGAGATATGTCTGCCATAGGTTAGCCAGAACTATGATTATAATCCCAGTCCACCACAACATATTCTGCATTAGATTTAACCCTAAAGAGACTTTAAGTCTTTCGGGATGGCTGACAGGTCCTTTAACATGTTTCAAAGTCTCAAGTCCTATGGATAATAGGACACTGACTGAGAGTCCAACCCACAGGCCCCACACACCTCCGACCATACTCAGGGCATCCACCAACTGCAAACACAATTTCAAATCACATTTAAAGTTCACTTTCAGTGATTAAATCAAATAGAGACTAACACCGACAGTTGGCTTCACGTAGGAAACGGATGTGGAAGATGATTTTAAAATCTGAACAACCGTGAATATACTATACGTTTTGTATTCTTTCCTGTTAATAATTTAAAACAATTGAAACTTGGGTTAAGTAATTTAAATCGTAGGCTGCATTAAAATTTAATTTAATGTAGATGATGAACGAATTGTTCGGCTAATTATTTTTATTTCTTGTATTAATTTTTGTTTTGAAATGTTATTATATTGAAATACATTTATTTTGTATGTATAAAGTATTCACGTCAATTTAATGCTTAGCTGATTTTAGTATTTTACACATTTGAATAAGTGAGTTAGCAATAGTTAGGCTTACTTTGATTTCATTATATATTCTGCATTATACAATGACTGGTCTTTTAAGTAATTCAGAAAAGCAATTTGAAAAGCCTATTAAAAATTTATAAAATAATTTAAATTTGTTGGATAATAATTTATGATAAACATTTTTACGAATTCACTGTTTTCATTATCACGTTCATCGCTTTGTGCAACCCAACTAAATTTAACGCATCTAGAAAACAAGATTTTTGAGATTGAAAAATTTAAAATAGCGAATAGCTACTCACCTGCAATTAGGTTTGCATCCGCACATGTCGTTTAGTTTATCCTGTGGGATTTCATTGCAAACTAAAAATTAATTAAAACAACAATAAAAAACATTGAAGTTTGAATTTGAAGGGGTTTTCTATTAGAAGCCAAATATAGATCAACATAACATAACTCAGATGTAAATGGACAGCGGGAAGGCCTTGGAAGGCCAGAATGTCGCCCCTTTGCTCGTCACCCAGAAGAAGGTAGAGTGGGAGTCACCCATCTACCTACTTGCCAGACCCAGCTTTGCTTAAATTCAGTGATCTCACGGGAACTGGTTTCTTCAGTGGGACAAAAGACGTGTTTAAAGTTCAAAAGTAGTAGAAATAATTAGACTTCTATTAGGTCAGTAGGGTAAAACATGAAAAATAGTGAGTTTGCGCAAAACCTCCCGTTACCTTATTTCTCTCGTTACCTAAAGTTTGTAATGCGACATCCGCTTTTTAAAAGTGTTGAAATCTTTAAGCTAAGGGATGAAGAGAACCAATCGCAGCTCACACTGTTGAAATCATTCACACCCATAACACTTTCTCAAAAATAATTATTGTCACATGGTATTTATTTTTAATTTTACTTAGGGTGTTGTCAGGGCCGGACACCGCGCGGAGCGGTAAAGCAATGCGCCGAACACGAGAGAGATTAACGAGTAGCTTCCAGCACGAGAGAAGCGATAAACACGGACGGATATATTCTAACACAAGCTTTATTCAGCATTAACAGTGGTGAGAGAACAACCCGGTACGCGCGAGATCGTCCGGTCGACTGACTAACTAGTTACAGTGAGCTGCTACTTATACCGAGTAGTTACAACCATGCTCACACGGTGGCGCCCCGACAGTGTAAAATTAAACTTTGTAGCCTAATAACACTCGTATTAGTCAAAATAATAAACACTAGGTCCATGCACTTTGAATCTGACAAAATTAACTCTACTGGGACCACGACTCTATAGCAGAAAAGTCAACAGTTAACGTAAGGATTTAAACTAGCGCAAACACATTTTGTGCTCATTTCCAATTACCTTAAAAATGAGGTCAAAATGACATCACAAATATAAAGGAGTGCTGTAAGGAGGTGCTGCGCAAACTCACTATTAACTTGGATTATGTTTAGGCCCTTAAAAGTCTTATGCAAATGTTTGAAGTTTTATGTGAATGAAAACCAGTTTTAAGTGAATTACAGTGGCGTACCGAGGGTACCTGGCGCCCGGGGACAAAACCAATGTTTGCGCCCTCTTACAATTTAAAAGAAAAGAAAAAAATAATAAATAAGCGCCGAGCTTGCGAAGCGCGAAATTTTTTTGGGGAAAAAGAACAAATTTAGACCCTTTTTGGGAAAAATGATGAGATTTTTATGGATGTGTCTCAATTTTGGTTGTTTTTTGCGTCTCGCCTCTCAAAAGGAAACAAGTAATATAACTATTGAGCGCCGAGCTTGCGAGGCGCGAATTTTTTT
>JAQGAZ010003287.1:0-12393 GCA_034692225.1 Polydesmus complanatus
CAAGGCGATCCGTGACTCCTCCAAGGCGATCCGTGACTCCTCCAAGGCGATCCGTGACTCCTCCAAGGCGATCCGTGACTCCTCCAAGGCGATCCGTGTCTCCTGCAGTTGGTAAATATTAAAACTTTTTTTTTTCTTTTCTCCCGAGTTTGAACTAAGTTTTTTCTTTAGTATTTTAATCCAAATTAATTATTATTAATGTATTGTTTTCTTTGTTGTTAAGATTTAGTTCTGGAAAACTACAATGAACCACTGGATTTTTCATCGGGACACGGTGCTGCCTTGAACGATTACAATGCCTTTGATTTATTTGACGAAAACGACGATCAATCGCTGGATCTATCATCGGAACACGGTGCTCCTCTTCACGATTACGGTGGTGGAAATCCAGTTAATGTTTTGCAACAAAACGACGATCAACCGTTGGATCTTTCATCCGGACACGGTGAGCCTCTTAATGATGGTGCTCCTCCTAATGATGGTGCTTTTCCTAATGATGGTGCTCCTCCTAATGATGGTGCTCCTCCTAATGATTCCGGTTATAATGTCAATGTAGACAGTCAAAATCACTCTCTAATTCTTCCGGATCACAACGTTTATTCAACCGGAAACGAAACCGAAAATGATAGTAAATACACAATTTGTATTCACTGCCTTTTTTTTAATCGAAATTAATTAACATGTATTTATTTTATGATTAGGTTTTATAAATGTGCAGTACTCGTCTCAACAAAATAGCAGTCAATATCTGGACTTTGAGAGCCAGTATTTTTCATCAGGACACTGTGCTGATCCTCACACGACTTACTGTTATGGTCATCATCGGTCTCAAACATTAAATGCTTCTAGTTATGTGGTTCCCCATCGAGGCGCGGAACAAAGCGCAGTAGGTTCTCAGATGGCTTACTCTTATGGTCATCATCGACCTCAAACCATTGTTTCCGAATACCCGGTTCGCCATCAATCGGGACTAGCTCCGCATCCTCATTCTAATTTTATGAATCTGGGAGTCGGCGCTCCACTCCAGAGACCGTCCAATGAACCTCAGCCACACGAACAGTATCAGGCTGATAATTACGGGAGGCCTCTCATGGCTAATCACGAAGGTTACCAGGGTAGACCCCAATTTGAACGCTATGGAGGTGTTGCTGCGGGGTATCCTCCACCACCTCAGGGACCATCTGCCGTGCCCCGTGATCATCATGTATCACAGTATGATAGAGAAAGGTATTTAATGTAATACTGGTTTATTAATTTTAAAATTTAATCATTTATTTTGATAACAGGATAATACTTTTATGAATGTTAAATTTGTTTTAAGTGTTTCTAGTTTTTTCATTTTTATGTTTCGATTAGGTACTTTCTGATACATGTTTTTTTTACTCTTTAGATTTGAGCAAACGTCTCTATATCTGAGGGATCTCAATGCGTATCAGTCTCCACATTCAAACCCGAATCCTCGATTAATCGCTTCTTCGGTTCCCAGATTTACCACTCCCATTCATCTTCCACCTGGCCATCACAGCCAAAACCAACTGAGGCAAGGCGGAAGAGGAGAAAGTAGCACTGAAGCCACCGTCGCCTCTTTACCAGGTCAACCTTTGACTAGAGAGATAGTAAGTAATCAGATTTTACTTGTTTACTCGATTACAATTACATTTTTTTTTTTGTAGAGAAAAAGTAAAAATCGAAAGAGACCGGCCTATAAAAGGAACTTAAGGAAGGAAAAAGGGAAGCTGTACAAAAGTAAAATATTGAAACATAACATTTTGTACAAATAACATTTATTAATAATTTTTACGATTCAAGAATACCATGCCATCGCTGAAGCTTATAAACGAAATACTCCGCGATAAAGGCGCTGGTTGACAGAGCTCACAAACAACTATGCATGGTATACTGGGTTATTCACTTGCATCTTAATTTAGGGCAATAATTATGATTTATTTTCAACAACCAAAGAGGTTATACTTATAAAATTTTCAAAAGTTATTTTTTTTCTGTTTTTAAATCCAAACTTCAGAAATCTAAAGATTGAATGGTTTCAATTATCAGTAGTTTACCGCGGTAAACTACTGGTTGGTTTGTGGCTCTACAATTTTAGTAAAATTTTGTTAACAGATTAAAGAAATATGAGATATCTGAACGCTGAGCTTTAATTTATAGTACCGTAAGGATTGTGAAAAGTTTTTGTTTTGTTTATTATTCAAAAAAAAAATTTAAAAGGTCAATCAGAATCAAATTTTCTTTGCGCTATTTAATTAACATCTCTTCATAATCTATTAATTTTTCTAATTGAGAATAGGAGACAAAGTAGATGATGTAGTGAGACAGAATGTTGCTAAAGTGATCATCGGTATAGAGACCCTCGGAAACAACCTGATTACACACTGCACATGTATAAGAAAATAAATTATACGTGTAATTGGTTAAAACTGCGAGCCAGAAATTAGCCAATGTTGCTGTAAATCTTCGAAGAAGCCTTCAAATAGTTTGTGGAGCCAAATGGTGAGGATGGCCACCTTCGGGTAATAGATTGTGTACTTGTTAGCTGAAGCTCCTTAGACCAACGCCTGAGCCGCTTCTTCGGCGCTCCCGGCGATATCCAGCACGTCGAAGGTTTTTTTGGTGTTTTCCATAATTTCCACTAATTTTTTGGTGTGTATCATTCCAAAAACCAGCAACGAAACGGAAACTCCGGCATCCCTGAACTTCAACTCCTGTCTCCACGAGGAAAAGAAACCGTGCAAAGCGTGTTTGGTGGAGTAATAGACTGTCGCGCCGATTAAACCCATTTTTCCTAAGACTGAAGAAACCACCACCACGTGACCTTTACTCGTTTCTAAATTGCTCATATTTTGAGCGTTTCCCAACCACAGGGAGTGCTCTAGAAGTGCGTGGTTAAGGATCAGGAAATCTAAGCCACCTCCCAGCTCTTTCAACGTCGTCTTCACCAATCTCGTTCGGTCCTCAGGCACCGCCATATCCGCGACCACCGAAACTACCTTTTTGGCTCCGAATTCTTCGCATTTCTTCGCCACTGCTTCCAGGAGTTGCCGTCTGCGGGCGGTGATCACCAGCTCCACTCCTAATTTTGCATACTTGAGAGCCACTTCTTTTCCGATCCCCGACGAAGCTCCCGTCACCAACACTCGTTTGCCTCGCAATAACTCCGGCTGGAAGGGAGCATCGGAGTTAAAGTAGAAGTAAGCTATTAACATTGGGAAAATAACTATCAAGAATTTAAAACCGACAGCCATGGCTGACAGTCATACGGTAAAAGTTATACAAGTAGTTTAAACAACTTGTTTGTAGAGAAAGTTGAAAATGAATTGATGCCGCTTTTCTTTTCACGGTTTTTTTTTTTGTCCTTGCCATTTAATATTCATCTACAGATATAATAATGTTATTCAGTTATTATATTTTGGGGTGTTTTTTTCCCCCCTCGTTTATTTTATTTAATACGCGTATATTTCTTGCGCAAACCAAGTGAAGAGAAGTAAATGCCAAATAATAATACAAAAAAATAATTAGCAGCGATTAAGTTTACGCGTGGTTTAGCAAATAGAGCCTAGCGGAAAACGAGCCAAATTGAGTCGTGAAATCTTTAATGAGAGTTTATTGGCAGCGAGTTTATTGGGGTGGATCTCCTACACTCGATTTCATTAATATTCCTACCGCTCCTTTACGACGTTAAAACCTTGAGAGTTTTAACACCTCTTGAAAATTTAATAGTGGCCACTCATTAATAATAATTAGTTCTAATTTTTTTTTAATATTTGTTATAGTATGTGTTAACTGTTTAATAAGGGTATAGACTTTCCCTGCGCTGGAGATACAAGTGCATTCGTGTGTCTTTTAACACTCAGGCGGTACCCATTATTATTTTATACTGTACCCGTATTGTCTCTTAACCTATTGAAATTGTTTACATTATAATGACTAGGATTCGCGTTTATGAGAAGCCTTGGTTTTTCTCCAAAAATTGGGAAGACTCGTAAATTTTTCTAAAAAAAAAAATTTAGTGTTTACATTATTATTCGAGTTAAATGTAGGCAGAACCTGGCATATTCTTTTAAATTCTATTCGCGTCTACTGTATCGATTTTATTAGACTTAATTCTTATTTTGTGAAGTAGACATTATAAACGAATCGACGAATTTCAAGATAACTAGTGACCATAGTTTTGATTAGAAATGGGCGACCATAATAATTATTTTAACCAGCTATACGTAGAGTAGATAAGGTTTTCATTAATGGGTACACAAGTTTTAAATTTTAATTTGGGAGTTTTAAAAGCTTCGCTCTGCGTTACTGTAGAAGTTTAGGACACAAATCATTTATTTGGTAGTATTATGTCAAGGCAATATTTTGTTGGTATAAGAATTTTATAGGAAAGGATTATTCTCAGTGAAACGCTTTAAAAATAATTGTTATTAATTTGTTGTTCTATTCGTAGCTATCAACATTTGAATTTTTCACTCAAAATTAAATTTTATAAATCAAGGTTAGAAATCCTGCACCTAACAAGTATTAGGAAACTATTAAATCTAAACATTTTTTTAAAAAAATTCAAAAATTATTACATTTGTTTTTCAATTATTGTTCATAAATGTATTTGAGGGTTCATGTTTACTTATCTTATTTTGTGATTAACATTATGTTAAACCTTCATGCACCAAAATGCACCTTCATGTAGCCTACAATGTCTTCTCACCTTACACTTACTGCATGTCGCTATTAGAATAATTATAGGATAAGAATTGTTTGACCGTATTCAGTTTTAAAAATAATAATTAATTTTTTCTTTCTTCATAAAAAAATGAAATTAAATCAACCACCGCTTCAATCAACTTTAACTATTGGGAAATTATTTCTTAGAGAATTTAAAGGAAAATAATAATTATTGCATTGAGAAAGCCAATTATTATTATTATTATTATTTTTTTTTGAGGTGTTGTTTATTATGTTTACTTAATTATGCAATCAAAGCGAGGATTACCATGTCATTGCTATGAAAATAACGTTGACCCAATTATTTTATTCAGTAACTTAAAGATGGAGTGACAGACATAATAGTTACCTACATAATCTCTTTAGTGTTATTGATAATGTTAAACCTTGAGAGTTTATACAGTCTTCTTGTGTGGACGACAGTTACTGGCCTTGAAATTAATGCTCAATTAAAATTTTGCCACTTAATTTCTATTTTATACATGTACGTGTGTATAAACCGGTATCTTAAAAGAGAATTAATTAAAAAAGAAGTCAATTACATCAAAATTTTTTTTTATGATTTTAAACTAATAAACACTTATTAATTTAATTTATAGGTCAGTGCATTGGAATGCTAATTTGAGTGGCGATCCTGTAGGCCTTCCGAACATCTGGGAGTATCGCTCTTCTCTCAGCATCATTCTGGAAAAAAGTCTTGGAAAGCTGCAACAAGAAGCTACAATCCTTTCTCCCTCGGGGGAAACTCAAAGGTTCATTTATTAAACTTTGCACTTACAATATTCCTATTTTCTTAATTATCATTACGTTTTTTATTTTTCGTTTAATACAGTATGTTTTTTACTTTGGACACCAGGAAAATTGGTCCTGCGCTCGATTACCTCAACTTCTCTCCGCATTCAACCGTATGTTGATCTATCGTCTTACTCTAGTTTTGTTATTTAAGGTTACCTAATTTATTTTTTAAAATCGTTTCTTTTATCTAGAATGAAAAATCGATTTTGCTGCTCACTCCTCTGGTGATCCAAGGCTACATTACGCGCCTCACTAGAATTTTCTGTGTGTCTTCGAGATAAATAAGTTCGCGTTAAAAGTGCTATGAGATGACCGAAGAGTCGTTTACATTATATTCGAGTTAAAAGTGTGCGATTGACAACATCAAGTTTCCATACTTTTATTATATCGGTATCGGTAAATAGACATGAATTCCATCAGCAACCAAGTGACGGAATGCGAGACTTTCAAGGTGGTCAAATTAATTATAAACATTGGATGACACTACAGACGAATAGTCTAGTAGGTAAGCGTTCCAACAATTTCATAGTTTTTTAATTTTAAATTTAGAACGTTTGGTTTTTGCGTGTTTCAAATGTTTGAGCCAATATTGTCTATGTCGCGGACAAAAATTACGAAACAAAAACTTCATAAGGTATAACATGCAAGTACGAGTACGTATGTGAAACAATTGACTTGCAGATCTATTGCTGCCGGTCTTCAACGAAATCTTGAAACAGCTTATGGCACCAAACCATGAGAGTGGCCGCTCTCGAGTAATAGATTTCGTACTTCATAGCCGAAGCTCTTTCCACCAACGCCTGAGCGGCGTTCTCGGCGTCTCCGGCAAACTTCAGAACGTCGTAAATTGTGGCGGTGTTTTTCATACTACTTAAGAATTTTTCAGTTGTTATCATTCCAAAAACGACTAGAAAGAAACTGAAACTCCCGAATTCCTGGACTTTAATTCCTGCCTCAACGAGGAAAAAAAGCCGTGCAGAGCGAGTTTATTGGAACAGTAGATTGCACTCCTGATTAGACCCATCTTTCCTAAGAGCGAGGACACCATCACCACATGACCTTTACTCATTTCTAAGGTTTTTAAGAATTGCGAAGCCAGATCGACGTAAGAAATGAAGTTGACGTTATTCATGGTTTCGAATTTGCTCAGATTTTGAGCGTTTCCTAACCAAAAGTTGTGGTCGAGAAGAGCGTGATTAAGGATGAGAAAGTCCAATTCACCTCTCAGCTCTTTCAACGTCGTTTTCACCAGCATTTTCCGATCAGCAAGCATCGCCATATCCTCGACCACCGAGACTACTTTTTTTGGCACCGAATTCTCTACATTTCTTCGCCACTGCTTCCACGAGTTGCGGTCTGCGGGCGGTGATCACCAGCTCCACTCCGCCGCTTACCGGAATTAAAGTAGAAGTAAGCCAATAACAGTGGGAGAATAACTATGAGTAGCTTGACACCAACGGCCATAGCCGAAAAATATTTAGGTATTATAATAGGACGTAAGAATTTAAAGTTTGAACAACTTCTATCGAGAGAAAGTCGATAATGAATTGACGCCGCCCACCACCAGCATTTTACACATAATTAATACGGTATTATAATATATTTTTTCTCTCTAAGCATTTTATTTTTATTACCTCGTCATTACCATATTATTCAATCTCGATGAGTTAACTTTCAGTTATGCAATAATTCATACAAGGTTAATCACGAAATTATAATGTTATTTGGGGGTTTCTTTAATAATAATAATTATTTTTTTTTAAATTTAGTTATTTCTAGTGCAGGCCAATAATTAAAAGTGTTGGCAAAGTTTCTGCCACATGTGGTTGTAGTGGTTTAGCAAATTACGATTAGCCCAAAATTAAGCCAAATTGAGTTTTGTGAAGGCCAAGGACAGCTTCAACGATGTTTAATTAGATGAATTAATTATTAATTAGTTGATCAGGCTATTGTTATTTGAGGTTCAAATATTAGTTTTTCTCGTTGATTGTTAGGTTTTTTTTTTGCGATTTAGTTTTATCAAGTTTGTTGAATTAGGTTATGAAAGCGAGGGTGAATTACGAGGACGTATAACTTGTTTATTTAATAGCAATAATTCACAGCGTACGACCTTGGATCGTGTTAAAAGCCTTTCGCATTCGATTAGATTCAATCGACATTATCACACCCTCACGGTAGCAAACCTTGAGAGATTAAACACCTTTTTGTGTGAATAATAATGAGCAAGGCGGAAAAGTTTTTTTGTATTTGTTTTTTCAGATTAAGATTAAATTATTTTCAAGTTATAATATTTATTTAAAAATAAACCCCGGTAGCATTAGATTTAGCTTTTTGTTTACGTTCTGATCTAGTTTATAGAAAGCGCGATTTATTAAAAACTTATTTGAGGCAAATTTAAATTAAAACAAGTATTTTTTTTTTTAATTTGATTTGATTTAATTTTTGTTATTTGTTTGCTTTCTTCTACTCCTCCTCTACGCTCCTTTTTTCATCAATTTATTCTCGGATGCTTTTTTTCAACAACCACATGAAATGGTCTCTGCATTGCTGGTTCAACGTTTAACCGATGCCATCTTCTTTTTAACTTACGCCGCTTACCTTTCTTCTTTCTGGCTTTACGTGAAAATGACGTGGAATGATCGAAGGTGGGCTCCTTTACCAAGTTGATCATCCGAGCCACTGCAGCCCTGAGCCTGTATATATTATTAGGTTGGTATTGATTTTCCGAGTAGACGTTATGATTGGCTCTTTCATGAACCTTTCAAACGTTTTGAAAGGTTCTAAATGTCTGTGTGCACTTGTGTTATCCAGACCTCTAATAGAAGTGCACGGCGACTCTTCGAACGCATGTAGGGCGATCAATAATTTGGTCATAAAAAAAAAAAAAGTGCAGAAACAACACGCGCCTCTTCCTTATCGTTTAATGCTAACGAAAATCTATAAGTTGGTTGGATATATATCGAGCTATAGTTTCTATGGAAACATGGAAATATGTGTCTGGAATCGTCTATAATAAATAGAGTTTTTCAAGACGGTTCAAATTTTCTCAAATTTGGTTTTCTCACAAGCTAAAAATTACATAATTTTTTAATATTTTAATTTTCCAATACAAATTTTAGACTGTTTCTCACCTTGTACTGCTGGCGAGTCGACATTATTTGGAAAGCAACCCTTGCATGCTGCCGCGCAATACTCTTGTACTTGAGATCACTAGTCCTATAGGTATAAATTTCAGTCAACTTTTCTGTTTTTTAAATGCGAGTAATAATGTCTTAATGATTTTTAAATGTTTAGGTGACGCGTGCGTAATAGAGAATGTTATACTTTTACAATTTGTCTGGACGTCAGGGTAAAAATTAATGCGTTATTATTTTTTCCCATCGATTTCTTTTCATTTTACGCGTTTTCTTTTATTTTCGAAGTAGAGAAGACGTTACCTTGGATTCCGAAGCATGGATTTGCGCAGTGTTTTCGTGTAAAGAAATTCTTCCAGAGGGTCGGAGATTGTTTTAAACCTCAAACAGCTGAACGCGTGAGTCCATGCCATTTCATATAAAAAGTGAGTGAAAATTGAAAAACTGCGAGAAATTAATTTGTAAAGTAATTCTTATGGTTTGGTTTATGTGACCAGCACTACACCTTAACGTAGTCTAAATATTATATTTTTATTACTTCTTGATTTTTTTTTTTAGCATTTGGAGCAGACCGCCGATCTCGTTACAAGTTTTCAACAAAGTTAGCGAGGTGTTCGAAGCCACTGTAAGTTTTTTTTTTTATTATGATTTTTTATTTGCTCCATTCTTTAAAAATTAACTTTGTTTTTTAATGTTTAGCCTGAGGCTATGACTTTTTTCTGAAAATTAATTTATAATTGTGTGATTGTTTAGGTTATGAAAAATGACGTGTTTGGCTTCTACACTTATCCAGTCGCCAATGCGAAAGGTTTTAAGGGCGTTAGAATGTGTGCAAATGTAGGTCAAGTACAAAGGTCACGATGTCAATAATGTAACAATTTGGGCGTTAGAATAATTATTATGCGCACATGTAGTTAAGTACAAAGGTCAAGTAATGTAACAATTTTTCGTCTCATTCAGCTTCGACTCCCGACAATATTATCACGGTACATCGTAATATTGAAAACATCGGGATACGCTTTAAGATTCTTTAACAAAGTTATATATTTTTTTAGTGGTAAATCGAACAAGTCAATGGATGATGTACGTCACTACATTCCTTACACCACGCGTTACTACAGCAAATGACGCTCATAACCAGTGGCCATTGAAGACGGTGAAAAGGTCCAGGCTGACGATGACGGATGCTGCTCGTCAATTGATGGAGAACTGGTAAAAAGACGGCTTTATTGAAATAATTAAAAGTTAAGTAAAACTAGATGAACGATTCTAATGAAAATTATGTTCGCAAGTGATATGAAATAAAGCTAAGCGTTCGGCGACGAATGGTTCACCTTTCCTATTTCTGTTAACCTAATCTAAGCATGCTCTTATATCTAATATATCTAATATTTCTAACATTTAACAACTAAACTTTCTCTACGCTTTTAACCAAATACTTTTTCTCGTGAACCCATTTGTTTATGAAGCTTATGCTAGCACATATAAATCTGTTTGGTCTTTATCTTTGGTTTGTTTTTTGTGTTGTAAAGGTATAGGGCATCGCTCGTTGCCTTGGCAGATGGCATCTCAACCTCTGACCCCCCCCGACCCGCTCTGAGCCCACGCTGCTCCAGCACTGCCACCCATAGTGGTATCTGGAGAGGGTAGGGTCTCAGGTAAGACGGGGTGGGGGGACTTCTCAATGGACTTCGACCCCAATTAATTTTATTTCTTCTCCCCCTCTGCCTACGTCATACTACTTCTATTTCTTTTTTTTCCTTACGTCATACCTCATCATTCTCATCTGCCTCTCATTAAATCCTTTTTCAACGTCATTTTAATACGTATACGATTTTAATGATTGATTATAGATGGACAGCACTGCTACTGCTTATTTGGATCCAAGATAAAGTTTACAAGGCGCGCGTTAACTATACGGTAAATATTTTCAAATTGTTATGTAATTAATAATATTTACGCTGTTGATTTAATGAATATTCTTTTATACTTTTGTGTAGGGCTACCGTAGTCAGCTTTTCAACATGAATTATTATGGATTTCTATAATTCATCGTTACTACTTTCAACTGCATCGTGCTTCAATATTAAGGAACAGAAAGTAAATTTTGAGTATTTTTGACTTTGATATCATATTAAATAGGTGTGCTTAATAACGTTGTACTCTCCATCATATTCCATCTCTTATTGTGGTTCTCGGCTAATTCATCAGAGTGGGAGAAGTCATCGTGTTGGCTCAAGGATGCGCACTCTTCGCAGCAGCCGCTTTCATCACTTTTAATAGGTAAATGCCAACTCTCGAAATATCAATATTTCTCGAACGGCATTTTATTATAAAAAAATTTTCAAATTAATGTCTTCTTTTTCGTAAATGTTTAGTTAACGAGTTGGGCAGCTGGTTGGGAAATTTTTCGACTGGCTTCGGAATCGAAAAATCCATCTTAAAGAGTGAATCTTATGAAGTGAAGGAGAGGTGGGAACATAGAAGAATATTGGGTTCGCCATTATAGAGAAGGAGGAAAATAGTCAGATAAGTATTTATAGAGATTAAGTAACAATAATCGCCATACTGTAGAATATTTTTTTAATTTTATAGGTTTACCGAAATCACTAGCCACGTTGATCAGCTGTGGTTGAGAGGGAGCTGACCGAGACTGCAGCAGAGAGAGAGAGAGAGAGGGAGCTCAGCTTCACGTTGAAAACGACGAGCTCAAGTCTACTTCCGAAGGTAAATGATCCGATTTCGATCATTTAATAGCTAAATTAAGTATATGTATTCTAAAAGTGTGGCGTGTTGTTATGTTGCGTTCTGTTTCACCCGAGAATTTTTTTACGATTTTTCTTTTCTCTATAAGTTGAAAAACAGATTTCGCATTTCTGTCGTTAAGCTTTCTGACATTTGCAGTTTTTGAGAGGAGATGAAGGCAGTTTTTTTTCGAACGTCACCGTTTCATTTTGTTTTTATTCTAGATTAATTTAGTAATTTTATAGCCAGGGAACTGCTAATTAAATGATTTCTCAATTGCGATTATAGTTGTTTTGAGTTGCCGCAGTTTGCCGCTAGATGGCGATGCTAGAAAAGCACTAGTGTAGATTCCCAACCGTAGTCACGCGGTACATAATTATTAAAGTTATGCCGTATCTTAATATTTTCTATTAAAATAAATCGCCGTGATTAAATACGTAATTTTTTTTAAAGAAAAGTCATGGAATATCATTCAATGAGTTCGTTTGAATCGAAAAATAAAAAAAATAAAAATTAAAAAAACGTTTCGAGTGAATTTATAATTATTTTTGCGTTGGTCTTTTTCTTTAAATTTAGCTTAAATAATTTTAACCGGGCTTTAGTGGTCTTAATGACTACTAAAATAATGTTAGGGGTTAGTAAATATTTTTTTAAAAAAAAAATTGCGTAAGTAAGTTTAAATATGGCAATTTTTGTATTAATATTATGATGCGCTGCTGGCGTAGAGGATAGGCGCGGTGCATAGGACGCGAGAGAACCGGGTTCGATCCCCGCTGCTGCCAAAGATGGCGGCGTAGGACGAGCGAAGAAAAAGTAGAAGCGAGTGAAAAAAAGATTGATAACGTAGTAAAGATAGAAGCGCAACACGAGAGGATAAGAGAGAAACAGAAAAGAGCGAGTGAAGAGGAAAATTCATTTTTCGAACTTTTGCCTATACCACCAAGAGGTTAATTCACGAAAAAAAAAAATTCGTTCGCTCATTACT
>JAQGAZ010003288.1:0-12386 GCA_034692225.1 Polydesmus complanatus
ATCTACTTTTAAAGAATTTTTAACACACTTGCTTTTTTACCCCATTTCTGAGTTTCTATCAAATGGGAAGGCTAAACTAAGGCTAAGGCTAAACTAAGGCTTGACTGATAAAAATAGGGCGTTGGAGGAATAAAAAAAATAGATTGTATCATTGTAATTTATATGAAAGAATGCAGTGATAGCGCGCCATTCAACCGAATTCCTGGAAAACGAAGAACAATAAAAATTGAAAAGAGTAGATTTTAGTCAACAGAGAATAACATTTAAATTAAGCAAAACCATTATCTGCATACAGTATTACTTTTTAAGATTGATAAAGCAATCAACCTCTTTTAAAATATTAATACCGATGAACCAAAGAAAATTAATGACACAAAGAAAACTAAACTGAATGGGCTTCATTCAACAAATAAAATAGTTTTCATCTAATGACGATTCTTCGCATATTGGAATGAAACAGCGTTCAAAATTACTTTTTTTTTCTTTCAAATTGTCCAGAAAATGCACTAATACAGTACAGTAGTGTACCAAATGAACGGTGAACTTGTATGATTCAATCTTGACGCGTGGTTGCTGCTGTATTTTTGGCAGTTAACAGCTTAATAGCTGTTTATTCCCAAAATAATGGAATAAGAAAAAATCAATATAATTTTAGCGAATCTTTTAAAGCAACGCTTTTAAATTAATCAGTCAAACAACTTGCTAATCCCATAAGTTATCTTAACTTGCTTTTTCACTCTTTTTTTTATTATCATTAAACTAGTTTGGCGGAATGAAAATCCTGCCATGCGTGTTTGGAAAATTCACATCGGTAATTCATAGCACCCAATTTTTTTTAATTACTCCATGACGTTAAAAAAAAATTTTTATTAATATTTTTATCCATCTTACAGTACGGTATATCTAAAATTTATTTGCATTTCTAATCTTAATTATTATTTCAGAATGCCAATGATTTGAAAAATGTAATACTCGCGTCGATACTAAAAGTTTCTACCAACAACAACAAAAAATGCTAAATTTTCTCATGAACATTTTTATGGTACTGAATAATAAAAGTAAATAAAAATTGCTCTTCAATTAGAACATTCATCTATTTTCTCTTTCATGAAACGCGAAAAAAATTACATAAAAAGCAAAGAATAAATAAAAATACTATTTAATAAACTCAAATTTTTAGCTGTACCATACTAAAAATAAACAATTTCTGCTATAAGCTTTAAAATCAAGTTTAAAAAAATTTTTAAAATACAGTACTTACTAACTTACAACTTGGATAATGATCATTAATTAAAGCAATATTAATCAACCACAAAAGCAATCGTCTTAATATAATTTTTGTTAAAACTATAACGCGGTTTCGCTTGTCTATAAATTTGGAAAACGTGGACCGAGGGAGAAATTAATAAACGCATGATTTCATCCTTACCACAACAATAATTACTTAACCGATTCGCTGAAAAAAATTCGACTCTTTAATTACTGTACGGTATAATTCCTTTAACTTTATAACAAGCGATTTTCAAGTCGCCAAATCCAGAAATCGTGAGCAAATGGTAAAATAAACAAAAACTCTTGAAAAAGTTTTTAAAAAAAATTTCGTTTTACTGAAGAGAAATTACTGCCAATAATAATTAAAAATAAAATTTTAATACTGTACTGTATAATGATATGAAATCGATGCCAAATTAAAAATTACAATTTTACGAAAATGTTCACCCAAATTGTCGATTGCATTTTATCAACTAACAATATTTCGAAAATAATTTTCATCTAATAATTGAGCGATAATGTCATCGTACCTTTCCCAATTGCCATTGTTGTTTTGTTAGAACATTAAATTTTTCATTATTAATTTTATCATAATACAGTGTAGTCAAAAAAATTTTTGTAGCCAATTTAGAAACGTAGTTGACCCGACTAATGAAACCTTAAGGAGGAAAGACAAACTGTTGGACCTTCTCTTTATTCAATCGAACATTAAAAATAAATTAAACTTTTCGTAAAATTGTCTACCAATAGTACTAGTAGAAACGCAGTTTGGAAGCGCAGTTAAGCGACTTATTAAGAGTTTGAGGGGGGAGAAAATCAACAAGTGATAAAGAAAGAAATTTTACAATTTTACACCAATGATTTTTATATTGCGGGTAAAGTCATACGACAACAAAATCCCTTGAAAACGAAAGCCGAAAAATTGAGTGTAGACTTTAATTGATTTGTCATTTCAATCATTTGCATACTTATTCGGATTGATAAAACATTAACCACTTTAAATATCAATAAAGCTCACTTCAACCAAAAAAGAAAAAAATTGTTTTCATGTAATCTCGAAGAGTTTTCCAATGGCCATTTTTTTCGCTGCATTTATCATTTCTAATTTGCTTGTTTGTCATCTATTCAAATTTTTTGTAAATTTATCGCCGATTTTGATTCGGAAGCGCAATTGACCGACTATTGGGGGGAAAATAAACTTTTGGAACCCCTTTCCCTTAATCGAATCAACCATTAAGACGTCATTACATTTTCGGGCAATATCTTTAATTTAAAAAGCGGATTCAATTGATATTAAATAAACAAAACAATGAACAAGGGTGTCGATAGATTAACAAGTTTTTAGATTCTCTTAACGAAGAAATATACAAACAAAGCTCTTACCCGGCTGCGACTGTCCACTTCAATCGGTTGTCCTTTTAGCCCGAAGTTTGACACGTCGAAAAAAAATGAAATGGAATGTCATCTCACTTCAGCAAATAAAATGGTTTTCGACATGTACAGTAATCGTTCGAATAATTTCTCGATTAGGGCCTACATCTCCGCAACATTTAATTTTCCAATTACATGTATTGTATTGCCATTTTTTTGCTGCCTCACCCCGACTTTGATTTAAAAACGTAGTTAACCGGCTAATGAAAGAGCATAATAATTATTATTGAAGTGATTGTAAAGCGTTTGATGGATTAATTAAACGAGTCAACACATATTAAATAACCTTCATCGAAATAAAAATGATAAATTATAAAGAAATAGCTTACCGCAAACTTGATGGATTATTTCTTCGGCTTTTCAATGACGACCATTGTTCTCCAACAACGCACTCGATGAAAATGAAATACGAATCCTTTGGGATTTCCAGGACCAGACGTGACGTAAACCGATACACAGCGCCTCCCTCGGCCCTATACGTAATACATCTACCAAGATCTTGCATGACGCAGTACTAGCCACTATAGCAGTACTGTACAGTGAAAGAGAGCGCGACTTACGTCACACCTCAATTCTGAGCGCACAAATTTAAATTACAATATCTGAATTTTTAAACTCAAAAATCATTAATAACTCGCAAACCATAAGCGATTAAGGGACAAACGGGCTTGTGATTCGTGTTTATGACATTATTTAGCTTACATTAAAAAGTTACCCAACATTATTTTAATCAAACTCGACAGCTATTTTTTCAGCTTCAACTTTTGACAAGATTTGATTTTTAATCAGGTTTTATCCCTCAATTACCTTTCTCCGAATCTGCCAATTCACTGTTATGTGTAAACGATTTATGAATAAAACAGACCGATGTTATTATGAATCCAAATTTTATAAACATTAGATTAAAGAGCTTAGATAATTATATTCTTTCGTAAAAATTTACATAATACGGTATAAATATTGATCGAACCGTCTTCAAAGACAAAATATCAAATGGTCCCATACTTCTCATCATTCTTCACATAAAGTGAAAGTAAACAACAATAATAACAATAAATATTCGTATTATTATAATAATTATTATAAAATAGCAGTAAATTTTGATAATAAAACGAAAAAAAAAAAAAAAACTGTATTTAAAAAGTTGCATTTACCTTAAATCAATAGATTTAAACTTTGGCCAATCTGAGATTATTATTAATAAAGTTGAGCACTTTTTATAGATTCGTGTAACACAGTTATACTCTAACTTGACGGAAATGGCATGCACACAGCAAAATATAGTTTGAAGAAATTTCAATTTTCCTAAAAAAAAATATTATTTTAATTAAGTTATCGTTTTATTTTTTATCCTTTTTGAATATTTACCAGAAAAAATAAATACAATTTAGTTTATCTTTCGAGTAGTTAAAAAGGCAATGATAAAATTGGCTCGGTCAGTCACTAATTTTCAATGTACAAATTAAAACACAAAATTAATGATCAAAACAAAAATGAAAAAAAAATGAAAAGACAAATTCTTATACTGGAGTATTTTAAAATTTCTATTAAATGTCATTCTTACTTGATTCGAAGGCACTTCGTACCACACTTTAGTTGAATATCCTCTTAAATTATTTTCTTCGGGGATTCGGTATGTTGCATATGGCGTAATATCTTCATGATATCCTTAAAAACCAAATCCAAACACATTTCAAACAGTTAAAAATGATTACATAAACGAGGTTATATTTTTTGAGCCTATGCAGTAATATTACCTTTCGTGTGGTCAATTGGAAGAGTAGAGGATCCAGGAACCGACCCACTAACTAACTTTGATTCGAGATTCGAATAATTTAATTTGGCTTCTACGTTATTACTACAATAATCGTGAACTAAACAACCATCAGGGATATCTTTGTGGATATCTGAATCGCTCTCTATCGAAATTCACCGGGTTAAAGGTTAAAAAAAAAAAAAAAAAAAAGATCAAGACTATAATTTAATGCAAATTTGTCGAATAATAATTACCTTGTTGAGATCGCTCCATCATCCGTCTTTGCATATATGTACAAATCACGTACACAATTACAATGATTATGAGACCCGAAACGCCTGTTATTACCGAAGCAACTAATTTGATATCACGGTAAAAAGGTACATTGTTCGTAAACGATAAATCTTTCGGATTTGACAACTCTGGAAGAAAAAAAAAAGCAATCGATGCAATTAAATAATATTGATTTATATATTCAATTTAAATTCTCAAGAAAAATAATAATAACCACGATCTTGAGCTCCGAAAGTATGAAAATCATAGGAAGCAACCGTAGAACCAGCTCGGTTGTGCGCGGTGACCCTTAATACGTATTCAGTTTCCATTTGAAGATCGTGAAGAACGATGGATTCTTTTGGCAGTCTTATATTGTTGGACACCAAATTCCATTCTTTCTCCGAACTTATTTTATATTCCACTACGAAATATAATATTCGACATCCGTTGTCATCCCAAGCGTTTAAATTTAACGTAGCGTAATTCTTGAAAGTTCGAATAAGTTTATCTTTGTTTGGTTTTGTAGGTTCTAAAAAAAGAAGAAGCAAATGTTTTCCTCCCGTATAAATACCAACTAATTGAACATAATTATTACCATCTCCTTTAGTGCGACTTATTAAAACTTCCGAAGGACCGAGCCCGCGTTTATCATTCGATGTTATGTACAGATGATATTTAGTCCCGCACCACAATTCATCCAAAACAAACATCCCCAAGTTATTAGTGATTGGTCGATTTTCCCATTCTCCATATTCACGTTTATAATGCATCGTATACCCCATCTTATTTTCATCGAAATCGACGTTTAATTTGTCATTTAAGAGCAAAGTGATGCTATCAAATGCTGTCGATACAACTGTTAAGGTAGCGATGACCGGAAGCGCTAAAAAAAAAAGATTAATAATCATAGTAAGTGAAAAATCTAAAAACATTTTTTTAAAAAAAACAACAACCGATATGCTTACCTTGAACTTTTAAATTGTGCTCTATTCTATCGTTACCGTGAATATTTTTCACTTGACACACGTAATCACCGGAATCCGAAGCTTTCAAGTCTTTAATTACCAACTTCCCGTTTACATTTTTATGAAACCGAGAATCAGAAGCCACAGTTTTGCCACTAATTAAAACAAATAAATGTAATCAAAAATGTAATTTGGTAAAATCCCGTACTAACCCGTGTAGCCAAGTAACTTCGGGTGCTGGATCACCGGCCAATTGGCAAGGTAATTCAACGGAACCTTTCAATGTCCCAACAATATCACTTCCAAAAGTAATAATCCTTGCGGGAACTACAAGTAGCAATAAAAATTATTAATAAAAAAAGTTTCTTCAATCAGATCTCATGCATTTTTTTCCTATCTAAAAATACTTTTATTGTTAACCGCTTGCGGAACCATTTTAGTGCTTTGGCCTTCCCCAATTATTGTTGACGCAGTCACCCAAAACTCGTATCTTTTATTTCGTTTCAACGTTTTTACCAAATAATGATGTTGATCACTATTAACCACTCGTTTTGTCATATTCTGAAAGAAGAAGAAAAAGAAACCAGCGTTGCGACGACGTTAGAAAAATGTTAAAGAAAGATCATTAAAAATATGACTTACATCAAAACCATAATCGACTTCACGAATATAAACTGTGTATTTGACAACCACGCCATTAGTCCGATGAGGTGGTTTCCACGCAACCGTAAGACTTTCACTCGATAGCATCACCACTTTGATAGCGGCGGGAAAACTCGGCACTAGATTCAATTAAATTCAAGTATCACTTGAGACCCGAATCATGCAAACATCTTAAGTGAGGCATCAATACCATCTTCGAGCGTGTGACAAGTAATTGGAATACTCGTGACTCCGTCTCCTACTGAAGAAATGGCAGTCACTGATATAGTATAATTCTCGTATTTTTCCAACCCGTGCAGCGTTATTTCCAAACTAGCTGTTGTTTTATAATCTTTAAAATAAGTCTCTTCATAAACAAATATAAATAGCCTTAGATTAACTTAATAACTATGTTTTAAATTAGATTTGTTTATTTATTACCATTATTTGTGATGTAATAATCCACTCGATACCTCAAAGCCGCATTATTTACACGACTATTTTGTATCGATTGCCACGAAACTTGAAGGCTTTGGGAAGATAAAGGTATGCAATTGACATTTTCCGGAGATTTTTGAGGCACTGTTATAAAATATAGAATTATTGCGCTTTAATATAAATATTCTCTCCCCCGAAGAAGAAAAAATACCATCTTCTGTTGTGGTTGCCGTTAAAACGTCCGAAGATGGACCAGCACCCAATCTATTGTAAGCTTGAATGATAATATCGTATTTCGTATAAGATTGTAGACCCCTCAGTACGACTTGGCCATAACCGTCTTCGTAAGAATTCACGGTGGTACGAAAAACGTAAGGATCACCCAAGCCGGAAATTCTATATCCAACATTATATCCTAACAATTCGCCGTGCCAATATGGAGATTTTGGTTCCTAAAAGGAAAAACTATCAACAATCAATTTTAATATTTTCATTCGTATTATTCTCACTTTCCAAGTGATTTTCAATGTATAAGGTTCATTGGCTTCTACTTTAATATCGTACGGAGGTTCCCTGGGCGCTACAACATAATATTTATAATGTTGAATATTAAAAAATATATTTAATTCCAGCAAAAATACCTTCTTCCATTGTAGTAAAATCGACAACTTCACTTGGTTTACCAATTCCAATAACATTCTGAGCTAAAACTACAACGGTATATTTTGTAAAAGGTCTTAAATCAAGCAATTTAGCCTTTATAGTTTGGTCGTTTTTTGAAACATTATAACCATTAAAAATATTTTGTTTTTCTTCATCTATTACAAAAACAATTATTAAAATTATTTTCCTTTTCTTTATTGAATATTAAATAAATATTTATACCAGAGTCAGTTTTATGTTGAATAATGAAACTGATATCATCGTGGTTTCTCACATCTTCTTGAATCCACGTAATATCCGCAGTTCGACTAGTAAAATCAAGGACTTTAACATTTTTCGGAGAATCGGGAACACCTGCAACATGACACGTACAAATAAATTTAGCAAATTAATTAAATACTAATCTTCCTCATAAATTCACCCATGACGGATAATAACACCTCAGCCACGTCTCTTCCGTATTGATTTTCTCCTTCGCAACGATAAACTCCACTATCAATTTTTTCGGAGTTTTTAATCTCCAATATAGAAAGAACCCCATTTGGATTTAAAGAATTACCAGCAAAAAATCTGCAATGCAAAATAAATTAATCATCTTTTCCGAAACATCAGAATCTTTATCAATTTACCGACTGCCCAATTCATTCCCACTATCAAGCGGTTTCTTTCGCCATTTAACATTAATCGGTACATCCCCTCTGGCGTCGCAAACGAGTTTGATATTGTCACCCTGTTTACCCGAAACATTGAAGAATTTGACATCGAAATATGCGGGAACTATTCATTGCCAAATAATATAAATTATTTTAATTTTGATAGAATTTAAATTTAAAGTCATTACCTTGAACATCTATGAAAACGACTTTGCTGAGTCCGCCTCCAACTCCATTCGATGCTTGACATAGATAATAGCCTTGATCCCGCTCTCGAGCATCTTGAATGTACAATGTTCCGTTGGAAAAAATTCTCAAATGTGGATCGTTTCGAAAGTCCACTTCTGAATATTGCTGAGGGACATCGCCTAATCAATACAAATAAATTATTTAAAAAGTAATACTGTATTAATATAAAGAAAAATAAATTATAGTCAGATAAACAATTAAGTCACCATCTGCTTTCATCCAGGAAATTGTTGGAATTGGTTGTCCAGCCGCACTACAATGAACAGCCACATCTTTTCCAGACAATAATTTCACATCTGATGGCGCCACAAGCCATTTAGGAGAAACTATAAAAAGAACCCCAGCAAAACATTAAAACTAAACAAAAAAAAAATAAAATCAGCACGATAATATTACAGTTGTATCGCGATCATTACCTTTCACATTCAGAGCAGCGGTAAAATTAACAGCCGCCGCGGCGTTCGATGCTACGCAAGTGTAATTTCCATTGTGCATCGAAGTAACCGATTGGATGCTCAGTGAACTAGTATATCCATCAAATAATCGAATGGCCACTCCCGTATGTGTCGACGACTGGATCAATTGACCATTTTTCATCCAACGAATGGTGATGGGTAAATCGCCTTGTCTAACCGAGCACATAACTTGAACTCTCATTCCTTCGTACAAGTCACTATTTTGAAAAGTAAACGGTGCAATTTTAGGCTGAACTAAAAATTCGATATCAATTAATATAATGGTTATAGACTTCGATCAATCGAATTAAAATTTGTAATCGTTATTCACCTAAAACCATCACATCAACGCTTCCTCTGGCCCCTTGCGTGTTGTCTTTAGCTCTGGCTACGCAAATATATTGCCCACTATCACTTTCTTGATGAACGTTTTGAATGGTAAGCGTTCCGTTGAGATGAACGCGATGTCTACGATTGGCCGGTAATAACATCCCTTCTATCGTAAAGAAGGGAGAAAAAAATGTTATTTATGATAAACTGCGCGTCAACTTAAAATACAAATAATTAAACAACCTTTCTCCCATGTAACCGTATCGAATGGAAAACCAATTACACGACACGTAACCATCATCGATTCCCCAGCCACAACAGTCATCTTTTTCATTTCTTTAATTCTCAATGGCCCTAGTAATTAATCAACTTAGAAAATTACTCTCTACCGTTCTCAAAAAATAATTAATTTGAGACTTCGTTAAAGTTGAAAGAAATAGAAAAACGTGAAATGTACCGTAAACATTTATTCTAGCTATGTGATCCAATTGTCCAGCACGATTCTTCGCAGTACATTTATAATTCCCGCTGTGTTCCACCGTGATTCTTGAAATGTTTAAGTGACCCACCACATCACCAATCTGATTGACAAATTGATTAATGGCCAAATCCGGCATTCTTTCTACCGGATCGTCATCAACGCTCCACTGAATTAACGGAGGCGGATTTCCAGACGCGGAACATTTCAAACTAATGGAGACGCCAGGCGAGACAGTTTTTGATGGAAATTTTTCCAAAAGCTCCGGAACTGCGTCTGCGGATGAACGTTAAAAGCAAAGTTATACCCCTTTACAAAAATTATTTCTGCAATTATTAGTAATTGAATAAGAAACCTTTGAGTCTTAAGTAAGCCTGCCCTTGCGCCGAATCACGCTCGTTTCGCACGACGCACTGATAAACGCCTTGATTCCTCTTTTGGACCGAACGAATCACGTACTTCTCACCCGTTTGCCCTTTGGAAGCGGCATTTTCTTCATTTAACAATTCGCCATCTTTGTACCACGCTATGTGAGTAACAGGATGTCCATGAGCACCGCATAAAAAAGTGGCAGTTTCACCGATGCCGATAACTTGTTCGTTTGGTCGAATGTGAACGGTCAAAAGTACTAATCAAGGTATATAAGATAAAATAAAGGATAAATATTATTATAAACTCTTAAAATATAGTATCGTATATACAATTAAATTTAGTCAGTTACGTTGTCGGTTACAATATGCTAACTATTATTCAAAGAAAGGCGCTTAGAATTAAATGTTTGTGTACAGTAAATAAATAAAAAACAAAATTTTTTCTATCCTAACATTATTAAAACTTTGGGTTTGTTGCTCTATAACTGTCTTTAAGGAGGCTATGGTAGCTCAATGTTATAAATAGAGAGTAAATTAATATACTCCGAGTAGGCCTACTAATTAATTTATAAACATTTTACCTTGCTTAATAATATTTCCCGTGATTATAATATAGGCTACAATCTTCTTTTCATCCGCTATTTATTTTTTTTTTTTGTAAAAAAATTAAAACAAAATTCTAGATTTTTAAAAGGGCCTAATGATAAATGTTGGCTCAATTCATTGCAATTTGCATTTTTCAAAAAATGTTAAGTCTTAAGTAAGCCTATTTCACTGATCTATAGGGTGTTTCATGAAGAATAATACCGGTACATGTAAATATTATCCAATATCCAAGGATGAAAAAAATTCATCTTTAGGCTTTAGCTCTTTGAATATTTCTTATAAAAACCCATACGACTTGCATTAAGGAAAAAAAAATTGGTTATTTTTTAATTCAGTAAGATTCTGTCAAAACACGCAATAGTTTAAAGTAACAGTCCCAACGTTCTATTATCAACTTCAAAGCTCTTTTCAGCTTTTTTTTTATCACTTTTTGTAAAATTTCTAATAAGTAATATATTTAATTGACCGAATCTCCACAACCATTAAAAACCAGCTTGTATAAGCTTAAGCTTTTTACTAAAAACTGGTCTATATTATCGTCCCATAAATTATTTAATATTCCACGTGAAACACTCTGTATGCAATGTTTCGTAAAATACGGTAAATACCGGTACCGATTTTTTTTTATTAAAAAAATCAGTTTTTGTAAATTAGAAGTGTTATCAAACATATAATTTGTTTACTTTTAAAAAGTTAATTTAAAAGCGATCATCCCTAGAATACCAACAACCTGTAATTATTATGTAAATAGAATCACGCGAGATAGATTACATGTGTGATCTCTCGCGGAGGGAAGGAAAAAAGTGCTGAATGAACTAAATATTATCCTTGCCTATCACGTTTAACGTAGTCTCAGCCGTTTGATTTCCAACGCTATTGCTAACCACGCAACTATAAGTCCCTTGGTCCGATTTGCGTGTGTTGGATAACAATAAATTGCCACCGCTAATTCGTATCCGACCATTCACCAGCTGTACATGCTCCATCGATGTTCGATTATTTTTCACCATCCAGCTGTAAAACAAAAATGTCGAAGGGATAATTAGAAAATGTGCGAGTGGGTAGAGCTGCATTTGCTTTGATTTTCATCATCCAGCAGCTGTCAAGCGCAAATAATAAGACGAGAAAATTTAATTTGTAAGCCATTATTTGTCAGAAATGCTATTTATACCCAACACCCTCAACCCCCTCAAAAAAATTTCATTAAACAATACCATAGCAGCTTAATTGAATCAAAAGTTAATTAATTTGAGCTATTGTTAAAAAATTGCACCATCATTTTATAATATGAAAAATTTCTGCGGATCGTAAAACAAAAAAAAAACAAAAAAAATATCAATTTCGAAGCTTTGGGCAATAAAACTAAGATTTCAGATAAAGTAATGTCTGAGCAAGTAGGCCTACTGTAATTAAAAGCGATAAAAGTGCGATAAGAATTTTTTGTATAGAATTAAATCAATATTCTTCGCTCAACGTTGCTTTGATTTTCAGCTTTATTCAGTAACCGAGTATCAATTTTGTTGATTAAATCGATAGATTACAATCACTAAATTTTTTTTTTTTTAAAGGAATTGCAAGTTACTACAGTAGTTACTAAAAAAAAAATGAAAAAAAAAAAAATTATAATACATGTACGGTACATGTACGTTTAACAGAATCAAACTTAAACCACATCCCTCGTCTGATGAACTCGTACAATAACAAGTTTTATAGTTAAAAGTTTCTACAGGGTGGGGCAGCGAAAAGTACCTTATTTCAAAATGCAATAAAACTTTTTTGATAAATTAGAATTTTTTAATTT